>CAWUFW010008435.1:0-245000 GCA_963921515.1 Calotriton arnoldi | reverse complement strand
TAAAGTACACGGCTATACTAAAGGTGTTGAAAAAACAGTTAAAAGTAAGGAAAATAAGAAAAGACCGAGGTCAAAATGTTTAACTGAGTTACAGTAAATGTATAGTTTTACTGTAAAATAAATATAAAGCTCTACTGAAGGTGTTTGTTTAGTTTTGTCTCTTTTTAAATTTGTATTTGTTTAACAAATGTTTTTTAAAATAGTTGGCTTGCCTTTGTGTTTTATTAGAAATGCAGGCTTTATAGACTAATGGAAATACCAATTTTTTTGCTTACTGTTAACATCACTCTATATTGCATTTTCTGTCTTCTGTATTTCATGTTTTGTCAAATCCCTTATTTAAATCCTAAGCAAAAGGTTGTTTTGTGACATTTGTTGTAACTTCTTGTCAGCGGCCAGCATTCTAGAAGGGAGAACCCTTCAGGTACACAAGCCGCACGTCTTTGCTGTTTTAATAGCGTAAAAGACTTGTTACTCAATGTGGTTACCAACATCACTGCTGTTTTAACTAGAAAACATTTAAATTAACTTACTTTATCTTTAAGGCCATGGTAGGAGAGGAATGTGTGGGTGCCATCGTCTGCAAGTTGGATATGCACAAAAAGATGTTCCGAAGAGGTTATATAGCCATGTTAGCTGTGGATTCCAAATATAGAAGAAATGGCATTGGTAAGAAAATCGTCAATCATTTTTGGTTTACCTAGAGCATGTCCTGTACTTCACTCTCTGCCAACAGATGTACTTATATCTACCATTGGTACATTTTTTTTATTGAGTTTTATATAGCGCTGGCTAGACCCGGAGGTATCAGAGCGCTTTACATGAGGAAGAAACATTGTTTCAGAACATGGTTACAAAGTTACATTAGTTACTGGAGCGTAGTTACAGGAATTACATGAGTACAAAAGCATAGCATCAACATGAGGAAAAAATAGGCAAGGGAGAGAAGAATTAGGGGAGAGAGGGAAGGAATAGGGAGGTAGACGGAGAATGATGGAGGGAAGAGGAGGGAGAGGGTGTAGGAGGCACAACGGGAGACGAGGAAAAACAGTGTCCAAAGTCCGGCTGGGTAGGTGACGGCCGAGGGTGAACCAGAGCCAAACTCCTCTATAGCTGCGCAGGACAGCTCCACCGGTCATCGGCCAAAGGTTGCTCGGGCACCGCAGTATATACAGAAAGGTTATAGTTTCTGCCTAGGGGGGAATAGTCCAAAAGTTCCATCGAGCGCGCCGGTCACGGTGTACGGTGCTGTGCTCCCAGAGGTAATGGGATAAAAACCCAGGCCTCCGCTGTGTGAGACTCCCTTGTCGCTGGGGACTCTCTCAGAAGGATCTCTGAGACTCCAGGGCATAAATGCTGGATCCCTCCCCAACAAGGGGAGAAGGAGTGCTTTGGAAAGGGGCCCACTCATGGTGTTTCTTGCGCTCTGCGGCGCCGATGCTCTTTTGCTCGAGGTAAGCCTCCTGGATTCTGGTTGCAGAATCTTTGTACGGGTGGGAAATCACTGCGGTGGAACGCCGTTCATGAGGCAGGAATGTCACAGCCTAGTTCTCAATTCTTTATACGTGCCATAGAGCAAGTTACCGGCATCAGTATGGGAGCAACTAAACCAAATCTATAAGAGAAATCCTGCTACATCTACATCATTTAAAAGAGCATCCAGAGTACAACAGAGACCTCCCAGTCGCACCTTTTTGCTCCTTTCCCAGAGGATTGGTGGCCCAGGACCTTGTGGGGACGATTGATTTAGCCATGAGGCTTCCCCTTTCACGAGATGGGATCAGTGGCAGCCATCTTAGGGTCAGGCGCGGTGTGATGCTCATGCCCTTTGTTGTTGGAGACAAGCCAGCTCCCAGGATTGTGTCTTTGGGCGATCCAGAGACAGAGGACAGGTCTTGTAATTGCTTCCTCGCTTCCTTATTCCCCATAGCTTTATTATTTGGATTACCTCGCTCCCACGCAGCAGTTACTGTGACGGACAGGCGATGCGATGGCACTGTCAATAAATGCCCATTTGCTTACATAATGCAGCGTGAGTCCCAAGGTGAAGGATGAGGCGCTCGCCGTATCTCATTTAAACGGCCGCCATCTTAGGGTCAGGCCGCATCGGTAAATATTCACGCAACATTAAGTTCCTTCAATGCTGCCTCAAAAGTGAAATTACCTTAACGAAGGTCGAGGCCTGGTTTATTCTCATGATTGTGTGCTGGATACAACCACAGCTGTTAGTTTAGATAGGGCAGTCTTCATTGAGAATAACAGTCCATTTGAATTATACTTTGTTTGGGTGGCCTGCGTTTACCAAGCCTGCAATTGATGCACTAAAGCAAAAGTGGAAAACATTTGTCTAGAAGGGATGGTAAAACAAACATGTTACTGCCGGTGGTATTACAACACAGATGACAGAATAGCTGATTGAGCCTCTATTTTTAGAAGTCCGTTCACTATCAAAGAGCATCTTTGCTTGTTGGAACTTTTCTTGCCCTGTCACTATACTGATGTGCCACACAGCTGTGTTTTGTTTCTCTCTCTTACCTGCTGTCTTTACCTTCGCTGCCTGTATGGGGTATCAGTTTTTCAGCCTATCCCGCTATGTCTGTACATGTAGACTGACCGCCTTATGCTGTGTGCTCTGCAGTTTTTGCTGTTTCAGTGCAGAAAGTAGAGAAGAACACAAAGGGAGAAGGGGCAAACAGGTGGGGACAGTGATGGTAGTCTGTGCTCTGTTTAAAGAGAGGATTTAAAGTTACGCCTTTGTTCATTAAATGTTGTAACCCACCTTCGTTTGTATTAACCTGAGATATGCAGTACATGCGCCATATTTCAGCTCATGGCCAGGGCAAATGTCCTTCGCATAACTTAGAAATTTTATATTACCCTGCACCCTGTCAATTGTTTTTCCGTGTAAACACTTTAAAAAAAACTTAAGTGGACTACATGATAAATCAAGTGCACTGATGGCACATCATTATTTTTGATAGGTTTTAGATATGGTGACAGTAGCTACCTCCATCAAACCAGGCAGTATAGTGGTGGCAGCAATTCTATTCCAGGGGAAGACGCTAGGCTTTTTTGTGGTACCTCTGTGGTAAGATTGATTTCGGACTCCCCCAGTAAAAGCCCAGTCCATTTCCCATTCAACGTCTTTGCGGTTGTCATGTGTGCAACATGTATTGCGGATTGAACGTTGGGGGTCCTTTGTTTCCCAGTGTGTGTTCTGCAAGAGAAGGAAGCTTTACTTTAGAAAGAATGGTTTTGTTCACGCTGGACGTGCTATCATGTAGGGTACTGCTTTCCAGGCCTTCCTGTTGACACCTGTTTTGGCTGGAGGATGGGGATACCAACAGCCATTGCTTTGTAACTTTTAAATCAAGTGGACCCCTGGTTCCAATTTTGAGGGATAACTACTCGCTGCTTGAGCCAGTATTGGGTAGATCAACTAAACACAGAAGAAGCCCACACACTAGTGCTGGGAAAGATCTCTCTTCAAGTGTGGAACACTTGCTACATTGCTAATGTCGGCACCAGGCCGATCCCAAGTGTGAAAATCCTTGTTGCGACCAGAGGAGAAACGGATAGCTTGCCTCCCTGTACATGCAGCAGGACTTTCTCTGCCAGGAATAGGCAACTTGATTACTGGAAAACCTGCACACAGTCACAGGACAATCTGTACGGAGGATGTCTCAGTGGACCAAGATTGCCCAGGATCCATGAGATCCCTGAAGCTCAGCTTACCCGGAAAGAAAGAACAAAAGAACTGCAGAGTCTGAGCATGCAGTCTTTGACCAGCCCAGTAACCTGAATTCTCCCTCCCCTGTGCCAGTAGGAATTTTTGGAAAGTGACTCCGTTTTGGGTGATCACCCTCAGGTTTTCATATTTTTTTGAGGGGACTCACCTGCTGGTAATCTTGAACTCGGACACTGCTATCCAGTCCATGTGCTCTGACCCCTAAAACATGTTGAAATTAGGTTACAACCCAATTGGCATATTTCACTTTCCTATAATGTCATAGTATATGGTGCAGAAATGCACCCATTGCATGAAAAGTTACATGCCACTTGCAGACTCCAGCACCTGTTGTCCCATTCACTGCAGTGTTAGTGAAAACATGGCTTCAAGCCTACCCTCTCTACCCTGCTAGCAGCAGCTTGAACCTTGCTTCCCAGACGTGTCAAATCACCTTTTGTTCTACCATTGGAAAAATAAATATGCCCATCTTGTTATAAGCTTATTTCAACTTGTTTTAGAAGTCAGAGCACATACACTGGGTGCTGGATAGCAGTGTCACAGTGTTCGAGTTGAAGGTGAGCAACCTTCTTCCCCTCCCCCAACGAAAAACCGGGAGGATCACCTAAAAGGGGTGTCTTTTAGAACAGGAACCATTTGTGCAAGCATCCTGGCCCATTCAGTTCCATGTATGTTGACCAGAGAATGAAGTTGAAACCTACACTCTAAGTCCACTTTGTAGTAGGAAGTAGGTGTATGTAAGTACTGAATTCCAAGCCTTATGGAACTATGTTTTTGTGAAGATTGTCACTGGGCTAGCCTGGACCTTAAATATATCCATCTTCGCAGAAGCTGAGCATCCACTAAAAGTGATGCTAAAACGTCGAAGTGCCCTCAATCTTTGGATAATTGTGCTCATGGCCATAATGATCCCTGGCGATGCAAATGAGATATAAAGCAAACAGGAAAACAATCCTAATATTTCACACTTGTATAACTTTCTTTTATTCAAATTCTGTCCACATTAGTTACCATGCTTTTAATTTGCATACTTAATTTACAGATGCTTATTGTAAAAGAATAAGTTCCTATGGAACAAGGTCTCCAGACCGTTTGTGAATCTGTGTTGTTGCAGCAACATCCACAAACAAAATGGTGGTAGTCTTCCTATTTCCTGACTTTGAGAGGGATTTGGATAAAAGCATAGTTCATTTGTCACCTTCTTTATAGACGTAGCGAGATAATGAGTAGTGTAGGGGACTATATCACCACAATTATTTAATTCATGATTCTAAGCGTAGCATCCAGAAAGCCTTCAGTTATGGCACAGATCTGCATAAAGTGCACTATGATTAGTAATGGCGTTTTCTTTTAAAACTTTGACTCTGCAATATATGCAGGATGTACAAACAGTACAGCTGGCATTGCGTGACACTTTTGGACATCAAAATCATCAGTGATGAAGGATTATATTCCTGTTCTACTGGGTACTGCTTCTTTCTGCCACTGCCAGCCTCATTATACTCCTGGCTTTTCTCGATCCCAGCCAGAGGCTCAACCAGACCTAAACTTTGGGGGAGGGTGGCAATTCGTTCAAGACAAGGTGATGGGTCCATTACTTCATGCAGTGGGGGCAAAGCCCTCCTCTGAGAAAGTATGAAAAAACACAGTAGCAAAGCCAACACGTGTGCCTTTAATGTTCTAATGCATGCAAACAGCATTTGTGCATGCTTGTATTTTCTTTAAAGCCAAATCTATTGTCTTTCTCAGTGCTTTCCCCTGAGACACTAAGCACTGCTGGAGCTTCAAGAGTATGCATCAGATTTACAAGCGTTAGATGTCGGCAGGCTGTTACTGAGTGAGTCCTGTGTCTGGTCTTCATGTCTGACGCACAGAATAAAAGTACTGAAGCCTTATTGGAAAGGTGTATTTTCTTGTAAAAGCAACTTAAGCCACATAATAATTAGGGCTTGCGGTTTTATTGTAGCTATTTTTTTTTTTTTACATTTCCGTCTGTATTTATCTTTTATTTTTTGGCCATCTTATTGGTATTTATCCATATTTATTTTGTGTTTTGAGAATAAATGGAGTCGAAAAATGGTATATTTCCACATTTATTTAACTAATAAACGTACTCCTACTTTGCAGCCAAATATAGCGAAACATTACACCCACAGGTAAATATCAGCTTTATAATACGCATATATGTTAACATATGCTTGTATTTAGGAAATCTGATCTGCTTTTTAACTTTCCATGTTGTCTGCTCAGCTGTTATCCTGAAAAGCACGAAAGACAGCATGAAGAGTCACACACAAGAAGCATATTTTTCTGCTTTAAAAAATAAATACAGACAGGAAACACATTGTTTTCGGACTGTATTTATCTGTAAAAATCAGTAAAAACGGAAAACTGGGAGCCTTCAAAATACATGGGATTATAAAATCCCTGTATAAACTCCTATCTCTAATTTTTTTTTAATAATAAGCGATTTGTAACACACCTAGTCACCGATTATGAAGAAAAGACGGGCGCACAAATTGATTTTAATAATAGACATGAAGTAGCTGAATGCTCAAGGGCAAAGTGTAAAAACGCATAGAGGTCATTAGTGACAATAAGAGATTACGATTGAATGGCGTATCTTTGTTGAAGAATACCAGGATTGTGGGTATATGGGGTATCCGTATATTCAATAAAAATTAATTGATCCCAGCCCTCTAGGTCCATAACAGGATCACTCCTCGTTGTGACAGATACTTTTAGAAAGTTGGCATTTTCTTGTCCTAACCATTTGGTGCCCTTGTCCCGAGTCATATGACTGGGTGTAGTTAGCTTTTGTGTATTTCTCCCTGACAGTGAGACTAAGGGGAACTAGGTTATCCTGCCAGGATGGTGGGGGGCGATGCTATTCCTTGCCCCATTAAATTCCAAAGGGGCTGCCTCCAGCACACCCACAAAGAACTTGACCCTAGTCTATTGTCCCCCCAGACCTCTTGGAGCTTGGAAAGGGGGACATTTCCAGAACCAGATGTAGGAAGGCCTAGACGTTTCTCCCACTTCAAAGGCTGGCACCAGGTATAAATATTGGACCCTCAGACCAGCTTCTCAGTTCACTCTTGGGCCTGTTTAGAAGGACTGCCCACCACCCTGCTGCCAGAGGATCTTGAACTGCCCTGCTGCTTGAAGGACTGACTTGCTACCCTGCTGACTGAAGGACTGGACCTGCTCCTTGAACCCAGGGTGACCAGAAAGACTCAAAGGGCTCGGTGACTGGCCTCCTGTTCTGAGCTACAGGGACCTAACCAGCTCCAACATCCTTGAACCCTGCACCTGGACTGTGCCTGAAGCGAGTTCTGAACTCAATAATGGTTGACAGACTCACAAGCAATATCAATGCTTGGGCCTTACCTTGGCTTCCTTCTGGGATAGAACAGGAGATCTTACTCAGAGGATCTGGACTGCTGAATGCGGGACCATCTTTTAAAACACTCTGCCCCAACTAATAAGCAGGGCAGCTGGCATTATGGAATTAGGCGGTCGCATAATTTTTTCATGTTTATGAATTTGCATTTGCTTTGTATTCCATCGTCTGCTGCATCATTTTTGCAGTTTTAGCAAATGAAATGTGTTTCTAGTTCCCACAGATCAAAAGTTACTGGAAATGCAGGGACACGTGTTGCTGCGCAGTGGAAGATCCTACACCAAGTTTGATGGGCTCCCTTTAGTTGCTTATTGCTATATTTGGGAGTTGAACTAGTACTATTAAAGTGAAATCTTAGGACAGTCGTATAAAAATGACAAAATAATGAAGCAATACTGTCACCAAATCGGCATTACACCACATCATTTCCCTATTCTTGCAGCATAATTTAGTCAACCCCGCCCCATATTTTGACCATCTGCTGTTACGTAAGTCCAGGGGCCCTGTTAATAAGTGCAGGTGCCACCCACCAGCATTCACCGAATCCAACTAAGCACTGCCTATAACTCTGTTTGCCAATATTACTTTGTATGTCATTATTTTTTTAGCCACTAGTTGAATTTTTTTTAGAAGCAAAACCACCCTCACCCTTCAATGCCAGAATGCAAGATGCTCTTGACAGAAAAGGCTGGACTGCCTGGTGGACACCGAATCACTGAAAATCCACTTTAAAAAAGGAGAACATTTTCTCCCCGTGTTTGTATTTCTATAGTGCTTGCCTCCCCCATCATTGGTAATATGCTTTATATATAAGTTGTAGATACATGCAAAACAATTTGTCATTTTTAGGTCTCGCCTAGCGCAGCGCGCATGCGCTGCTCTAGGAGAGGGCCTCTTGCAATCACTCCAGACCTTCACTCGTGCGTGTGGCGGCCTGCAGCTTGCGGGAGCGAGCAGGGGCGCGCAGGGTGCCATCTGTTCTGTGTGGTCGCTTTCACTTTCGTGGCCGTGCTTGTTTGGATTAGACCCCATGTTAGCTACCAGGCCTTTGGCCCTACCCACAATCCGGTATTTGTATTACAGCCCCCGCCCAGGGTGTAAACCTTTAGAGTGGCGCAGGAGATACGTGCAGTAGACTTCTTCCAAGTGGCTTCAAGGAGACGTGCATTTAAACACTTTCTTGCGGCTGCTGGTGCTGTTTCTGCGTATTGGCTGCTGCTCTTCTTCTCATGACTCCTTTTCTTGCCCCGCACACCTTCCCCCTACCATTTTTTTCAACACACAGAAAGGTAAAGAGGACGAATGGGAGGGGAGCCAAATATGATTTCGCCGAGCATGCTTTCTGAGCGAAGGCCAGCTCTGAATGTACACCCCCACAAAAGATAGTCGAGACCGATGACCTTGATTGGCTGGCAACTTGGCGTGTTTCCTACTGCTTTGGCTTCTTTTGAAGCATGTAACAGTCGCGCGTTTGATTGTTAACGTATATTAGCGTCCACACAATGAAGGGACCGCACTTTATTGTCTGCCTCTATTTGAGTTGGCAGTTGTGTTTTGGGGGCATCGCTGGGGTTTTGCGGACTCTGGCATAAGCCTCGGCTGCCACCTATTGAAGCACCCAACAGCAGGTGGCATGTTGAGCCATTGAGCAGCGAAGCAGTCGCAGCAAAAAATCTTGCATGATGTACTCGTTGCCATTGTGGTCTGCTTTACAGTGTCATTTTCCACCCACTGTTTTGGTATACGCTGTGAGTGTTTCCCTAGACGCTTTTTTGGGGGGGGAAAAGTCAGGTGCATTATTTTGGATCAGAGTAGAATGTCGAATGTTCTGCAGACCACGTATTGCCCATAGCTCAGAAGGGAAGAGTGGAATGGAGTAAATCAGTTGAGTGTTCCTGTCAGCTGATTGGAAGAAACACCGAGCACGCGGAAAACGCAGAGCTTTTGTATTCACTCCGGCGGATAAAATACCCCCACCCTCAGGAATGCCTTACACATTTACCTCTCTGAATAAACCAAAATCGCTGTTTAAGACAGACCTAACAAGCATTTGCAATGCAATAGGTCTCGCATTTACGCGAGTTTGAGCTATTGACATTGCAAATAACAATGCCTTTTATTTTTGTTTTCGTTTTTAAAACATAAATAAAAGGCATTGTCATTTACAATGCCAATAGCTTAAACTCGCGTAAATGCGAGACCTATCGCATTGCAAATGCTTGTATGGCTTGTTTGCTTGGAAGTAGTCACAGAGTGTCTGTCCAGTTGGGGAGAGGGCAGGGATCGCCTTTCAAGTGCAGGTGCTCTCTCTCATCCCTGTGCTAATAGGCAATCTTTATCTCTCATTTAAAATTGCTCTGCATATGGGTAGGCCCACCATGGTCTGTCCCAAGGCTATTGTTAATCACAGGTGACCCCTACCCCTCATGTGAAAACATTTATAGCAGCAGGAGACACTGAACCTGTCTTTTGTAAGAAAATCAAATGTTAGGTTCAGTGCCCGCATTCCAAACAGTGCTCTGCTCGGGCTAATCCTGAGACAAGATCGCTCAAAACTGCAGCCCGGGCTATGTTGCACCCTGATGGTTCGGGGGAGGGCTGCTGGGTTTGGGTGGTGGGCATGACAGAAGCCCTCTTAGCCTGATGGGTGTTATGCATCTGATACCAGCAGTCATACCCAGATCTGCTGTGACCTGTCTCGGTGTGGTCCGAAATTCCGACTGTTATGTATCATGTGCAGTGCTAACAATTAATACTCTCATGACTGTCTTTTTCTGCAGCTACTGTTTTAGTGACTATAGATTTTTAATGGCAGCCTCATGTCTGAGGATTCTAATACCTTGCTAAGACTCGCCATTCAGTCTTCAAGCACTTCTGTTAATTTTTAATAGTGTCAAGTTACTGTGTATGCCCCACTACTTTTGTTGCTGATTCAATCATGTTCCCCACAAAGGCCTGCATTCGGGGACCGCGTAGTAGTGTTTCCGGTATAGCAAACTTGGATTTGGGATTCTTTGGTATTCCCAGCAGACACTGCTTAACTGTTCACTTAGGGGTGCCGCACCTTTAGCATTTCAACCCAGCATATATTCACAACTCTACAAGACCACACTATTTGGATACAGGCTTCTGATCTCCCTGGATAATTTGTCACTGCCTTTAGTGGGATTAGGTACATTTCTCACGATATTTAAAATGGATTAACTTAAACCTAGTGTTGCTTAATATTTTATTTACCTGAAAGCAGGCTCCATTCCAATCTTTTTCTGACAGCGGACCCTTACAATCTGCCTCCCACTTTAATATGCCCATTGTCTTGTCAAATCATTGTACGGGGATGACACCAGTGTTCCCCCATCTACCATATTGAGCATACGTGACAGCATCTCCGTCGAGGTGCCCTTGGGACCTGGCCCCTATTTCCCTCATTGTTTTCACCAGATGAGTGTAATGGAGAAATAGGCCCGGTCCCAACCTAAAGGTCTCCTGCGCTTCCACCAATGTAATTAAATAGTCCCCTTTGTCTAGGTCTCCCATTGTCTTGTAGCCCTTGTCTCTTCATCGGGCCACTGACATATCCCTGCTGATCTTTTGTCAGGTTCTAAGCTCATAAGATGCATTGCACATATAAACAGTGACTTTCTCATGACCCCCCCTCACCTTTTTTTCCCCACATCTTTTCCATTTATTTTATGAGCTACAGACGTTTGAGCGGACGCGCGCTGGCAACAAGCATCTTGCTAAGTAATTGATCGCTTTGCTCACAGCCCTGAAATTCAAAACACTTACGTTTTTTAATATCTCTAGAATTCTCTTGCTCCTTTTTAAAACGATTTTAAACTGTCTATCGCATATTTTGCACATTGTTCTGCTGCATTCGCTTAAGGTTCTCACCTCTCAGCCTGTGCTTTCCGCCATCAGCCCCGGTCCACCACGGGTTTTCCCGTTTGCTGTGGATGGCGAACGGCGCATAGTTTCCGTCAGTTCCGGTTGGGCGGAGGGGTGGAGACAGGGGTCAAAGGTCTTGCCCTAATTATTTATTCTGCATGGATTCCTCGTCGCGAAGCGGACACGCGCAGCGGGCGCGCCTAAGGCAAGCCGGTCTGCGCCCGTCCGCGCCAAGTCCGCGTCTAGCGCCAGAGATGTTGCCCTTTTACCCTCAGACCTAGGATCTCAGATTTCCTACACAAGAGGAGCTCTCCTCGATATCCGGGTAAAGAGGGTTCCATGTCACCACACTATGGACCCTCAATCCATGGATAACACCAACTTGGACCTCCTATGCACTTCATGTAATGTGTGTGTGAAACCGGGAGGGGGCGTTAACACACCTGACCCCGATGAGTCAGCCAGACTCCCCCTGAATAAGCAGCTAGGACAGGGCTTCCTCATCAATGCGAGATCGCTCATTAAAAACAAGATGGTCTTTAGAGACTTTGTCTCAGCGAGGAAACCCATTTGGGTGTTCGTTACTGAAACCTGGGCCTCGGACTCATCGGCTCCTGACCTTGTCGATGCCATTCCATCTGGATATACATTTACTAGGTTGGACAGGACTGGACGAAGGGGGGGTGGCTTGGGTATTCTCCATAGAGACAATATGATTTGCCGTATTCAACAGCTGAATACTCCCACAGATTCATTTGAGGCACTGTACTTTTCTATTAATGTCCACCCTCGGAAAGTTTCTCTGGCGTTCTGTGTTATAGGCAGCCGGGCCCCAGGGCAGCTTTTAGTCATGATTTTAGTAACCGGCTAGAACCCTACTTAGACAGATCTAACTTTACTATCTTGGGTGATTTTAACTTCCACCTAGAGTTGTCTGATTGTAAAGACACGCAGGTATTTCTGGATACCATGAGCAGCTGTGGTTTCTCTCAATTGGTTAAGGGACCCACCCACATAGGCCATTCCCTGGATGGTGTATTTTCTAGTGACCATCGGGTAGTGGTCAGAGCCCCCATACCACTTTCCTGGTCGGATCACTTTGCGGCCCCTTTTGATCTTAGCATTTCAACTCCAGTAAGTGACTTAGCTGGAACTGGGAATATGGAGAATAAAAGAAATCTTAGCAGGATCAGTAAGGAATCTCTGTCTCTGCTCCTTAGTAAAATCCATCGGTCAAGGTCCCATGATGCCAATCTGGCCGCAGCTGAATTGGCACACGAACTCTCAAAAGTTATTGATGAACTGGCACCTTTGAGGACACACTATTCAGCAAGAAAAAAGCCGTCTGCACCCTGGTTCACAGAAAGATTAAGAAAGATGCGGCAAAATTGCCGTAAACAGGAAAGGCAATGGCGGTCTAAATTAGAACCTTCAGGCAGAACCCTACATAAGAACTGTCTGAAAGAATATAACGCTGCTATTATTGAGGAAAAGAGGCTTTACTACCTGAACTTAACAGACGGAATGAATTCCTCCAGGGAACTCTTTAAGGCTATCAAATCCCTCTCATCTCCCCTTGTCACAGACTCCACTGATTTTTCCCAAGAATTTTGCAACACATTATCTGATTTTTTCAAGACCAAAATATCAGATATTTACTCCCAGCTGGAAGCTTCCAATACGAGTTTGAGCCGTTCTAGTTGGTCGATCCAGTCTCCAGGAAAAAAAACTTACTCCATGGAGACACCCAAACTGCTCGCCTTCCCTCTCTTGTCATCAGATGTGACCGATCGACTCCTAGAAGGAGTCAAATCTGGATCACCCTTAGATTCCTGTCCCCTCAAGGTTTTAAAAGCTGGCAGGGAGGCATTTATCCCCCATCTTACCGCTGTCCTGAATATAGCCATTTCAGAGGGACAGTACCCGACTCTATGGAAGACGGCAGTTGTTAAACCACTCATGAAGAAGCCTTCACTGGATCCTACAGAACCTTAGAACTATAGGCCCATCTCCCTCTTGCCTGTTCCAGCAAAGATCCTGGAAAAATACCTAAATCTGCAATTGAGTGCTTACCTTCAGGATCACCATCTATTAGATGGCTCACAACATGGGTTCAGAAGCCAACATAGTACCGAAACAGCCCCTACTGCTGTCTTCAATAATATTCGGACCCAGGTTGATGCAGGACACACCCCTCTACTGGTTTTACTTGACCTAACCGCGGCTTTCGACACCCTTTCTCCTCAAAGGTTGGTTGCCCGCCTCATGGAGATTGGGATCGGGGGTTCGGCTCTGGATCTCTTGGCCTCTTTTCTCAGTGAGCGTGCACAGACTGTCAAACTGGGTCCTTTTTACTCAGCCGCTAAATCTGTATCTTGTGGTGTACCCAGGGCTCGTCCCTGAGCCCTACACTTTTTAATATTTATGTTGCCCCTTTGGCCGAGGTGGTGAGATCTTTTGGCTTAGAGGTGTTGTCCTATGCGGACGACACCCAAATAATGGTGTCTATCACCCATGATGTCAGGGACTCTGCTCTTAATTTTAGAAATTGTATGCAGGCAGTCTCCACTTGGATGACGGAAAACTTCCTGAAATTAAATGGGGAAAAGACGGAGGTCCTTATCTTTGGCAACCACTCAGATATCTGGTCCAAAGAATGGTGGCCAGCTTCACTCGGTGCTTGTCCCTGCCCAGTCTCCTACGGTAGAAACCTAGGGGTCATAGTGGATAACTCCCTGTCACTAAATCGACAGGTCAGTAGAACAGTCTCCACCTGTTTTGGGATTATCAGAATCCTAAGAAAAATCACTCTCTACCTCTCCTTTGAATCACGCAAGCAGGCGGTCATCGCCTTGGTAACGTCCAGATTGGACTATTGCAATGCCCTTTATTTGGGCATTAATAAAGGACTGATTAATCGTCTGCAGTTGGTGCAGAACGTGGCTGCAAGGCTGGTGACCGACCTGCCTAAATACCACTCAGTCTCCACAACAATTAGATCTTTACACTGGCTTCCCTTGGATCGAAGGATTCTGTTCAAAACATTGTTTAACCCATAACGCCTACTATGATGCTGGCCCCGAGGGTATCAAAGCTCTCTTTCATCGTTATGTCCCCACCAGACAGCTTCGATCCTCGGAAAAAAAACTGCTTAGAATTCCGAGATTCAAGAAGGCCAGATGGGGAGGTAGAGCGTTTTCCACTGCTGCCGCCAAATTGTGGAATTCACTGCCGCAAGAGCTCTCTGGTCAGGTGTCTCACACTCTATTTCGAAAAGCAGTGAAGACCTGGCTTTTCAAACAGAGCTTCCCCTGAGCATTTCTACCCGGTTTACCATCTGTTGTCTCGCCCCGTTATCAGCGCCTTGACGCCCTTGGGCTAAGTTAGCGCTATGCAAGATTATATTCATTCATTCATTCATGTTACCTCCCATTATGAATAGCTATCAGGTTTGCTCGTGTCCCTTATAATGGCCTTGTTTCACCATCTAACATCATGTAGCTGTGAATAGTAATTATATAATTCCAAGTCAGGTTGGCCCAGGGCTCCCTTTTTTTTTTTTTTTTTTTACAAGTCTTGTTTTAGTTTTTCAAGTTTTACTCTGCTGCCTGCCTCTATGCAAGGGAATTCAGGAGTCTATCCTGTCCCTGAAACAATGTGGGGTACTGGGTGTAACATGTCTTGCATGATGTACAGGGGTCTTGGTAGCTGTATCATTTTTGTCAGTAATATTCATCCCATAATTGAGAGCAGCAGTGTTTTCCAAATTTGCACCGAACCTCTGAGGCCGGTCAGCTATTTATGTTGGATCTATACTACTTCTCTTGATTGTCAGCTATGTGTATCCCAGGGTATTTGAACTTTTCAGACTTCCATTGCATCCCCACTTCCGGTACCAATTTAACTATCCATAGCCTGGCATTTTCCCCAGTGAACTTTAAAGCCTGAGACCGCACCAAGGCACTCCAGTTGTTACAACAGTACTGGCTTTAATTTTTCTGGGTGTCACGGGTTGAACAAAATTTCAACAGCATACGTGGACACCACATGTATAGTAGTGCACCTTCTGTCCCCAATTTCTCCAGTACCAGTCGTACTCTGCATTCCAGCAGAGGTGCGAGTGAGCATCCCTATATTGTTATCCTCTTGATTTCCCAGCTGTCTGACTATATCCAACCAGATTTTACCCAAGCTGTTGGATGTCTATGTAGCAGTTTTATTCAGCCCAGGAGACGTGGTCCAAATCCTGATTTCTGTAATGCTTGGCGCATGTACTTCTGTCAGAGGATGCCGGAGCCCTTCTTATTACCAAGAAGTATCAGAGCATAATGTTCTTCCTACACTTCCAGAGTGTGTAGCACATGAGAGCCTTCTTATTTTTTGTGGGGTGCTTGTGTGTGGTCTGAATACATTAATTGGATCTATGAGGTATTCCACATATCTTTGCTGCCTGGTTGCCAAAGCCCTACATAGTAATTTGATGTTATTGTTTATCATGGACAGTGACTGGTATGACGTTTACTCCACAGGGTGCACGCCAGGTTTGGGGCTCATCAAGATTATTGCTTCTCTCTTAGTGTGTTGTAGTTCATAGATATCCCTTGCCTCAGTGAACACTTTGAGTAGTTTTTCAGCAAGCAGCCTTGGGGTTTGGTGATAAAAGTCCACAAGCTGTGCATTGCTGTTGCTAGATAGTCTCTAGTTATGCTGATGCCTCAATTGACATTCTATACTCCTCTCATAGACTAGGTAGGCCCACCTATGCGAGGAGTGCACCAATAAGCACCATTATCCTCCAGCAGAAAATGTCTCTAAACTGCTTGGAGATGCGTTCGGTGGCTATCATTTATGATCGTTTGCCATCCTATTCCAGCGTCCCTTTAATTTTAGAGTTAATATTTGTGCTCCTTCTCTCTTCAGCAGCAGTGCCAGTAGCCTTCTGCTTTCATTGACTTCTTTTTTAAGCTTTGCCTGTAGTCTGTGTACACATTTCTTCAGTATTTCCCAAATGTCACCTGGTTTCCTCTTACTTTCTGATAATTCTCTGTGCTGCGCTGGATCAGTTAGCGCTATCTTTTCTAATCTAGTTAAGTGTGCCTAGGAAAGGATTAGTTGTAGATGGAATCTGGTGCAATATATAGTAGACTCTGGTTCCACTCCCAGTTCCACTTTTGTGTCTCAGATTTCGCTGCTGTTCTCTCTGTGGACCCTCAGTTGGTCTCAAAATGTAGTTTAACTGTTTTTGACGTTACTGTAAACATCCTGTCCAGTAGTGCTTTAGATCGTAATCCCCAGTCCAATTGTGTTATCAGTCTCTATTTCTTAACAAGTTTGTGCCAGTAAGCATCTGTCAGAGGGCAGAAATATACCATGTGGAGGAAATCCACATCCAACATCTCCAACATTGGGAGTCTGACATGCCACATCTAACTATATCAGCACGCTGTGAATAAAATTCAAATGTTTTACCAGAGTCTGCTGTTAGGGGAAATGTTCTATAGTTGGGCAACTACAATATAGCCATTCTGCATAGCATGTCTCAAGTCATGTTCCCATTTACCTTTCATGTTCAAGTCCTCATCAGGCAGGGCACTTATAAAGCAGTTAGGCATGCGAGCGACTATTTTGTGTGGGCTGGGGTTGGCAATAATCATGGATAGCAGCTTCCACTCTGGTAGCTCTTCTGGGAAGGACGCTTACATTTTCTTCAGCGAATGACTTGGACGTTAGTAGGTTAGTACCTTCGGGGAGCTGGAGGGAGTGCCATTCAAAAATTCAATGTAAGTTAGGAAGTGTTTATTGACAAAAATGTTCCTACGGTGTCTAATTTTTGGTCACACTGCTGTCTGATGACAACCATTTCACTAGTCCAGGCCAGTTATTCCTGACCCCTTGATATACCTTTGTAAAAAAAAATATTGTCCAGATATTTTCATTTTTGATTTGTGTTTTTGTATAATTGGAGAAGTAATATAGCTTGGGTAGCCTTTGGTAATCTCGGCTGAATTTTCCTGTACGACCTTTTTAAAAATGACAGATGTGTCGCAGTGATGATGTAATATTTCAGGAACCATGAGACCTATATACTTCATTTTGGTATCAAAACATAGGTTTTAGGTGAAGTAGTCTCATAGAGACAGAAAACTCCTCAGAGCAACCCTTCCTCCATTTTCCAAAATGGCGGCTCTATAACGATGTGTTTTTAGCCATCATATTGGTGATTTATTTTAATGTTGTTTGTTTCAGGTTTTCTGTTGATTCAAATTCGTAAACATGAGCGAAGTAGGTGGTAGCAGAGGATCTTTACCTCCTGACAGATTGTTGCTAACTAAAAAATCTGAGGACTCGTTCAACAAAGAAAAATGTTCCAAACTAATCTGAAGGAAAAGCTAACAGCAACTGCGGCTGGACAGAAGAAAGTTTGAGATGCTGCAGAAATACAGCATGACGAAGTTCACAAAAGATTGAAACTGGTGGGTGAAGATGGTCAAATATTTTATCATTGTAACAAGTGATACAAATGTGAAACAATGGTCAAAAGCCTAGAAAATAATCGTCAAAGAAATAGCAAAAACCAGTGAATCACAACAAGAATCAGTCTTCTGCAAAAGCGACGACAACCAAACCCAGTGCCCATCCACTTAGAAGATCAATGGCTACCCCTCATCCACCTCCAACAACCGATGAGAAAGCAGTGCATCTTCAATGTGTTATCTGTGGTTTAGCTAAAGGTATTGACGAAAGAACAAAGTACAGCGTATGCGAGCCTGAAAGGGCAGGCATGTTTTTATCTGCAGCTAGTTTTTTCCAAGATGAAGTTTTCATCTGAGTAGCTTATCTGAAGAGCGAGGTGAATGTATTTGCAGCGAATCTGTATGCCCACCAGAACTGCATGCGTGCATACATTCGAAAATATGAATGTAAAATGAGCTCCCAGCAGCAACGTAACCGCCAGCCTTCAGTTAATTTTGCACTCTTTGAAAAAGCAAATTAAGTTTTAAAGCCACTCTTGTGTGCTGGCTTAAGGATTCACTCTCGGTGAGATCAGAGAAATAATGGTCAACAATGATGAAACTGTATTGACAAACAAAAAAGGAGAGAGAAAGGGATTTGAAGGGAATACTCCTGGTCCCCTTGTGGTATAATTTTTAAACAGTAGAAGGAGTATATCCTGAAGACACAACAATGTCTCCGTGGTATAGGGAGAAGTGCTCAAAAAAGGAGGGAATTCTCCTTTTTTATAAAGACCCCTCACTCACCAACCTATTTGGTGACATGCTTCATCATAGGGGTCCCACCCGAATAGCGAGTGCTATACGGGTGTGCTTCAACACCTGATTACAGTGGAGCAGGTTTATTTCAGTGGTGCAAGTGAGTGAAAAAAAGTGAATTAAAAATTGGCCAGATTTAACTCCCTAAAAGACTTTAATCTGGAGCAACTGGACAATGTTAAAAGTTAGGTAAGATGCCGTGCTCGGTTAGATTGACCTCCGGTATCTTGATGGTGATAAAAAGTGAAAAGTGGTCTACATGTTTCAACCTGATAGTGATATTGCCAGGTTTTCGTCAGGATCAAGTGACGTGACCCGAGTGGTCTACAGTCTGGCGCCCTCTCATCAATTGTAGAAAGGGAAGTTTAGAGACGCAAAACTATCGTGCCTCGAGGATCCTCGGGTCGCCGTGTCGGGTCCTAGAATAGGTGTAGCAGCGGGTGGCATGACTTGACACAAGTGTGACTAGAGCCAGCGCCCTGACCCCGGCTTCCATGAGGCACGATAGTTTTGCGTCTCTAAACTTCCCTTTCTACAATTGATGAGAGGGCGCCAGACTGTAGACCACTCGGGTCACGTCACTTGGTCCTGACGAAAACCTGGCAATATCGCCATCAGGTTGAAACATGTAGACCACTTTTCACTTTTTATCACCATCTAGATACCGGAGGTCAATCTAACCGAGCACGGCATCTTACCTAACTTTTAACATTGTCCAGTTGCTCCAGATTAAAGTCTTTAGGGAGTTAAATCTGGCCAATTTTTAATTCACTTTTTCACTCACTTGCACCACTGAAATAAACCTGCTCCACTGTAATCAGGTGTTGAAGCACACCCGGATAGCACTCGGCTATTCGGGTGGGACCCTATGATGAAGCATGTCACCAACTAGGTTGGTGAGTGAGGGTCTTTATAAAAAGGAGAATTCTCTCCTTTTGTGCACCTCTCCTATACCACGGAGACATTGTTGTCTCCTGAAACTGTATTGAGCCATAATGATGAAATTAAGGTTTTGTACAATGACTGAATTCGTTTTTGTCAGTCTAACATAAAGAATGAACCACTTATGGTGTTATCAGCTGATTTGACTCCTTAACTTCTTGCTGCCAAAATAAGATTGCAGGATGCAGTAAAATCAGCAGGAACCATATTAAGAAACACCCTGAAAGATTTAGATTTTGGACTTAATGAAAAATGTTGTGATTATCCAAAGCTCTGCAAATCATGAGTCAACAAGAATGCCTGATGTTGTCTTAACATTTTTTGCATCATTTTTTAATATTAGCAAAGTAAAACTGTTACAAACAAAAGTTTTTGAGTTCGGAACAGAAGCCGACAAATTGATGATGGCTTTTAAGATATAAGCGAAGAAGTGGAAGACAATCCCATGAACCGACAGGCTTATGCTGTGTAAATATACTGTCTTTTCCAAATCATGTTCTATGAATTACATCCCAGCACAAAGAAAACTCTACTACACATAACGACAGCCCACGCAACCTATGACAAGTGCAAAGGTAGAGAGCTAATTACTTCAATGAATAGGATTGGTGCATCAGCAAGTTATAATGACATAGTACGGACTTGTTAAGCAGCTCATGCTGTAAAATCTTGTGAATCCGACAGCACACCTCTTCCAAGTTACTTTCCCAGGAAAGGATTTGCAATTGTTGCTCTTGATAATTTTGATTTTTGAAGACCGCTCTTCTTTGTCTAGAACATCCAGCACACATGATACTGCCAAGGTGCTTTTTCAAGACTGTACCAATGAAGTAGTTGCTGGAAAACAAGCTGTGTCAGCTGTAGGTATAAACAAATGAAGCTGCAAACTTATAACCCAACTGCCTTGAAATTGTGGGCAAAATCACTGCAAGCCATCAACTTGTCCTAGTCTACCAGAAAGTTTCAAATTGACTGAGGACATAGATCTTCTACCTGATGCTGCGGTCCGCAAAGCTGATATAACTAAATTTATCATATTGCTTATTCGATGTGGGCTGAAAAATGAAGAAAAGCCAGTTTCTCAGTGGGCGGAATTCATGCTCTGATCTCCCAGAATACCGTCACACTGAGAAGGTTGGGTTTTTACCAATAATACCATCTCCAGTCACAAACTACGCAACAGTATACACAGCTCTAAAAAAATTTCTAAAATATGCGTGCTCAGCTTGAAGACCAGTTTATTCTGCCAATTTTCTGCAATGAAGGTGTTTTCCGTATTGTAGCTGACATTTTTATGAGCAATCCAGTAGAATTTGATAATCTTTATCTAGTGGTGGGCGTTTTCAACATGACAAAAGTTGCATTGCTGTGTGCAGGAATCTACAAGGATGTGCAATAGACGATGCACTCAATGAGACTGAAATCTTTGGAAGCAAAACTGTCCAGTCAGTATTGAGCGGAACTCATTATGTTCGTTCTTTACAAGGTATGCTCATCATATCTCAGGCCAAAGAAACATTGTGTTTGAATGCTTTGTGGAACAAGACTGACAAATTATATTTTGCATATCATCTCAGAAGTGAACCAGGCACACAGTGCACTTCATTCAAAAGACATAATGCAACACTAGGCAATTTTCAATACTCAGTTCAAAACCTGAAAACCAAGTTCGTAGAGTTTGTCAAAGAATATGAAGAACTTTGCAAGTATTGGGGATTTTTTTATATATGATAGCTCTAGTAAAAAACTTAGTACACGCTGATCTGGAAGGTGATGGGGAACTGCACGTGAAGACTGGAGTCACTGATTACTGTGTTTCGCGAATTTGATTGCATAAACTACCTGAGATCTGGGTCCTGGTATTTGGAAAGAGTGAAGAAGCTAGAGGTGGAAAAATCATACCTCTACAGAAAATGTATCCAAAGACATTTTGTGGTGAAAGACAGAGAGGGGAGGTTCAATGCTGTGGCTCAAGATATGAAACTGGAACAGGCGATCCAGAGATCACAGAAAAGCTCCAAGCGAATTGTTGGTCAGATACGTAAAAACTAATATGTTGCTCAGTGGCAGCTAGTTTAACATGAAGTCCTTTCTATTTGCAATATTTTCAGATTGATGATGAATTCAAAATTAATAGGCCATCATGAAACTGTTTCTCACCATGAACTTGTGGGAAAGAGAGGGGAACATTTTAATAAACATGTCAGCCTTCTTCATTTCGTGCAGCAGCAAGAAAGCCCCTTTGAAATGACTGAGCCAGTGCGACTGCACAACTTTGTGACCAAACAATATGTGGATAACAGTATAAAGGCACGTCTACTAGATGTCCTGGAACATGGATCGAACTATATGCAGAACTGAAGCAGGAGTGATTTGTATTAAGAGACAAAGCTGTTTGACATAATCACTAAAGCTAAACTTCCACTCTTTAATTGCTATATTAAGAGTTTCGTCCAACCAGCCACTACAAAACAGGGTACAAAAAAACAACTTTCACTTTGGATGACGTTGGGCTTGATTGTTGCCAAAAGAACCATAGCTCGCAATTGGGGGACAGCGTTAACTCTGAGCCTCAAAGACTGGAAAAGGACATGGACGTATGTGTGGTAGCAGAAAAGACAGTTTATACTAATGGAGGATGTCCCGTAGAGTGGGTAAAGGTCTGGGGCAAGTGGAATGATGTCCGAGGCGGGCTGTGTACACCCCCTCACCCTTCAGAAGAGTGTCGAGAGGCGAGCAGAGTGCTTAGAACTGAAAGGGTCTCTTTATAACAATTGTGTTGTGTCATTCAGCTGTATGAGCCACCGATTTTAACTGCTTAAAGCTCTCTCTCAGCGCTGGATTGCACTGTTTGGTTGATGGTCCCTGTTGTCTCCGTCCTCACTCCTCCCCTCTTTGTTCCCCCCTCCCCTCTCTCCATCTCAATAAGAATGATTCATGACCTTACTCTGATTATATCCTGGTTTGCTTAGGAACTCCTTTCTAAATGTGTATGCTCTCGACCGATGTTGACTTTAATACCGCTTCATGGTTTTACTAGACTGTCACCATGACTTGACCTACTGCACAGTTCTTTGTATTGATATTAAATACTAATAAAAATATTTTAAAAATAAAAACTTTCACAAGCACCTAGAGACATGGCTCTAGCAAAAGAAAGGGGTGGATTTATCAAGGACATTCTGTCACGTGATCTTCTTCCAACTCACACATTATTTGATGGAGATGCTGCAACCAAACCAGTGAAACACAAACTCGTACAAGAGCTTGACAAAATCTTTCACCTGAAGAATTTCAATTCAAAAAGGTGTCCTCATTAAAAACTGCTGCTGTTGTGAACCATATGTCACAGTTGCCAATGGCCAAGATTTCATCCATGCAAAACTTCGGAGAGGCCGTTCAGACTGTTCTACAGATACCAAAGTCAGTGTGCACCTTGCAAGAACTGCAAATTGTCATTGATAGTTATCTTGAACTATCTGTCAAAGAATGTGAGAGAATCAGACAAATGTCTGCAAGTGGAACAATTGACCTTGCCTGCATCAAACATTTAACACCTATACCTGTGCAACTTGATAAATTCTGGTCATCAACATCAAACAAGATGAACTTGAAAATGTTAACTCGCCTAAACATTGCTGATGCTTCAGTGAACACTGAATTTCCAATTATTGCAAGTGGAATGGTTGTCAATCAGTAGTTGGTGCCTGCAGAGAGAGATTCAAAAGATAGGGGCCATATTGTTCAAGAACTTAGCAAGTTGGAGGAAGCTGAAGTTCGTGTTGTGCCACATGTTGAGTGGGCTATTTGAAATGGTTCCAATTGAGTCGTTATACTGCCAAATGACACAGATGCTATTATTGTGCTACTTAGATTTGTTGCAATGTTCTTAAGTCAAGGTTTGTCTGAGTTATGGATACGTTATGGAACATGCGAGAATAGACAATCCTGCTTCATATTCTGTACAAGCCAATTGACCCAGAGATGCCCAGTCAAGGCACATATTCTTACAGGTGATGACACTATTAGCAAAATTGGAACAAAGCTTGGAGCTTTAACTACTGAACCTGTGCAGTTTCTAAAAGGATTTGCTGAGACAGAAGAAGAATTTGACTTTAAAGACGTAAAAAAAAATGCCTTGTGCATGTGTGGAAAACAAGTTCTGACTGTGTCACGTTTGACTATCTTTGGTACAGAGAGTTCGAGATCAGTCCCGCTAAGTGACCTTCCACTGATGTCCTATTGTGTGCGTGGACACATTAAAAGAGCGTGCTACTCGATCAGAAGATGTGTAAATGTTTTGGATCATGCATATGTGGAGAAAGATCCGTGTGATTTTGGTTTAGAAGATATTAATGGGGTGCTAAAACCTACGAAATTTCTAAAGCCTCTACCCACAGAACTTACACGTATATGTACCTGAAAACCTGTGCTACAAAAGGATGTCCCTTTCGATATGCTATTCTCAAATGTTCAACTTTCTGCAATTTGCGATTGCTGGAACAAATAAAGTGAACTATGAAAATGTGTCAAACAGGAGTGATAAACATGATTTTTTTCGTATTCAGATCGTAAACATTGGTGTATACATAAAAGGATTAAAACTATTATTTGTTTAATATATATATATCTTCTCCCTCTATTATAGCCGCCATTTTGGAAAATAGCGGAATAGTTGCTCTGAGGAGTAATTTTCTGTCTCTAAGACTACTTGACCCCCAAAACCTATGTTTTGACGCCAAACTGAATTATATACGTCTCATGGTTCCTAAAATATTACATAATCACTGCAACAGATCTGCTATTTTAAAAAATGTCGTCCATAAAAATTCGGCCTGGATCAGCAATGTCTACCCAAGCTAAATTACTTCTCCAATGATCCAAAAACACAAATCAAAAATGATAATATCCGGGCGACAATTTTTTTACAGAGTTATATCAGGGGGCCGGGATATAGTTGTGGGATTCTTACATGGAGGGAGCATTGGCAGTATATGTCCGCTGCTTTGGCTTTTGCAGTCAATCTGTTCCAAGCACAACCTGAGCACAGGACCATGTGTATTTCATTGATAGGATTACTGGGCTGCAATAGAGTGGCCATACTATTGCACTAAGTGAGGCTAAGCAGCTAAACCTACCTGTAGATCACTATGAGGGTGATTGTTTTACATTATGCAGCCAGTAATGCACAAACTGGCTTGAGCTTCGAGGTAATACCTCACAGTTGGATGTGGCCAATCCCCCCCCGACTGTATGGTAATTGTATCTTATACCAGGGTATTTTGGGCTGTTGTCCCTCCCATACCAATATTACCATTGACGAATGCAGTTGGTCAAAAAGGACTAATTTTGTGGTTTTATTTTATGAGTGATCCTACCAGCCGGTAGCCTGATCCACCCCTCTACCAATTAATCAATGCACTTTATGCATTTGCCACAATTTTCCGTCCTAATCATCGGCAGGAATGTCCCAGTGTTACTGTATGCTGAAATAACGAAGCGGTTCGTGCTGCCGTTTAAGAGGGTATCGTAGAGTAGGAGGCTCATCTATGATAGGGTTAATTTTGTACAGGGTTTTTAACCTAGAGTAAAATGTTATCTGCGTGTCATTTTGATAAAATACTTTTATGCGAGACAAATTGAACACCCCAGTGGTGGAGATAGTATCTTAATATGAAGGCTGGGGGCGCCACCTCTGTAGCAGTTAGCCCTTCCTCGTGCCCCTTCTTATGACTATAGGGAGGGTGATCAAATTATTAACTCTAATCCTAGCATTGGTTGTTTATACAAAAATGTGGCCCATTTTAGCAATGCTCTACCCATCCCCATTCTCTCAAGCACCTTTGGGATAAATGGCGATTCAATAGAGTCAAACGACTTGGCAACATCTAGGAACGTCGCAACTACTTTGGTCCTGGGATTAATTTATTGGGTGAGGACCAAACCATGCAAAGCTTGTTCGCAGTAGACCTTCGAAGAATGAATGCAGATTGGCGTGAGCGCACCAGGAAGATAAAAGCCTGTTTGCAATTATTTTGGCCAATATCTTGTTATTGACATTGATTAGCCATAAAGGGTTGGTATGATTCACTGAAGTGTGGTTGCTTCCCTGGTTTTAGTAATATAATTACAACTGCCTCTCAACATGGGATTCAGCGTGCCTCATTGAAAGGCTTCATTGTATATCGCCAGTAGAAAAGGGGCCAATTCAGTAGCGGGTTCTCTGTAGAATTCCACAGGTAATCCATCCACTCCCAGGGCAGTTACCGTTTTTCATTGTATTGATTACCAGTTTAATTTTTGTATAGTAATGGGAGTACATAATGGTTGGCACTGTGCGTCTCCATCCAGGCCAAAGTGGCTTGATCGAGATATTCATGTATCTATGTTAGCATTTGCTTTGATCTCGTATAAATTCTTGTAGAAGTCTGAGAATTAATTTAATATATCAACTGGATTGTAGTAAACCTCTCCCTCTTGTCCACTATTTTAACAATCTCTGAGCCTGCCCAGGGCGATCTGATCATAACCACAAGGGTACGGCCAGGGCACTCCCCCTCCCCATATTTCTTTGTCTCTGCATATGTGCCCATAAATGTCGTTGCTTATCTGCTGCTTCTTTGAAAGCTAGTCTTTCTGAGTATGTCAGTCTGCAGGGTTGGATCCCGCTCTTCGACTCTTCTCTCCAGAGCGCCTATTTCAGCCTCTAGCCTGGCCAACTGGCCACAACGGGATTTAAGGACTCCGTGCCTTTTTGATATGCACTCTCCCCTTATCACTGTCTTGACCGCCTCCCACAGTGTAGCGCAGGTGGCAACCGAGTCTTGGTTTATTTCAAAACACAACTTTATTGCATCACAGATTTCAAATCTAAAAAAAGAATCCAGTAACTCAGCCTGTTGGAGACGCCAAAGCCCACGTGCATGGGCAAGCACAGGGATATTTAATGTAAGGATAACTGGGGAATGAGCCGCCCGCGTCCTAGGCAAATAAGAAAATAAAATCTCTGGAAGTTATCCAATAGTCAATCTTAAAGTGGGAGCTATGGGGCGCTGCGGAGTAGGTCTATTCCCTGGTGGACTGATTAGCAGTGTGATATATGTTTAGTAATTCAAATTGATCTATAATACTGGTTAGTTGAGTTTGCACTATGCTGTGTCTACTTATGGTACTGCCAGTAGAGTCTAGTGTTGCACGTAGCATAATATTAAAAAATCACCTCCCCAGATAATCGTGCAAGGGGAAGGTTAAGCAAGGCTTGTCCTAACAGCAATAAATAAAATCCAGGGTCATCAAAGATCCAGGGTCATCAAAGTGAGGACTTATGTCTTCACCAGTGTTGCGTTCCATACCCTGCTCTAGAATCATTCTGACCTGATAGTCCGCATTGGTGATCTAAAGTTTAAATTGGTCGGCTTCTATAATAAGACTGCCACTCCTCTTGAAATAGATACAGTACGATGAGAAATAGTGGTCTGGGCACAAGCTACTAGCAAATTTGCTGAGTCTAGATTTCAACCAATGGGTCTCCTGGATTAGAGCGATGCCCACCACATGCCGGGGGAAATAGGCGCAACTAATGGGCCTGCAAATTTATAAACATCCCTCACATTCCATGTCATCAGTCAAATCTTACTTGTCATCTGGTTACCATACATTTTTGATGTGCTTAGTGATTTGTTTGTTGCTAATTTCTTACAGATTGTAGCTTGCGCACATAGTGTTCAGTAAAACAATTCAACAATTTATGCTTGTTAAGAAGCTGGCTGATTTTTCCCATCCCACTCACCCCTGCCCACACATCTGATACCCCATTACTTTTTTCCATACAATGTAGCCACAACTCAAAGCCATCAACCTTTCTTCAAATATTTCAATTAGTATAGAGGCCAGTATATAATTTGTGTTACTGGGATTAGTATGTTTAACATTTAATGTTTGCGCGAGGGAAATTATTTGCGGCCAGTAGTTGGCCATCCAACTCAATATTCTACATTAATGTCTACAATACTGAGCCACGACCTGTGTTAATACCACGGAGGCAAGGCTGTCCCCTTCCAGGCAGTAGTTCCTATTGACAGCAGAACAGCGATCTAACATCTGACAGATTGCTAATTAGGTTAATACTCCTACACCTCATTCCATGTTGCTGTAGTGACCAGGAGGGGACCTTGTTGCATTGTTCTGCAACCCCCCTTGTCACTGAGCTTCGAAGGATTGATAAAGATATGCACCTCGACTGGGGATGCAAAGCTATAGGGTTTCCCTTTGTTAGTCACAACCTGGCCAAATAGAGCATGGCATATTGAATGTTTATCTCACGATGCTTCTTTTTTACTGGTTTGAATTTCTGCCTATTGCTCTGGACCCATTGTGTGAAGTTTGGGGAAAAAGCGTAGAGAATTACCTTCTTGTTGAATTGTCTTTTTTCCCTTGTCATTTTTAAATTGTCTAGTTCTTAGTAGGTCAAAGGTTTTTATGATAATTGGACATGGCGGTGCTCTGGTATTTGGTCTAGGTCCCAATGATTGGTCCGCTTGTTCCCCCACCAATACTATTGATAGGTTTTCTCGCCCAGAGATATCAAGCAACATTATCTCAGTGAAGTGTTCCGCGCCCCATTGTTGGCTGATTCTGGTTGCTTTGGCGGGATAGTGCTTCGGGTCCTCTTTCTCAGTTCATATTTTCTCCAACTCTGACTTAGGGCCGCTTGGCTGCTTAGCTTTGTTGCATGGTCATCCTCTGTCTGAAATGGAGCGTTCCGCTAAGCTCAATCAGTTGTGTTACTTATCCAGTTGATTTTTCATGTCTTCAATCTTCCAAGTAAATTAGTCTGGGTGTCAATTTGTGCCACGATCCCTTCTGTATCCAGGTGGATCGTGCAGACATCAACTTCATCCTCTGTTTCGAGTATACTCCAAATGACCCTCTCGATCACAATCTTGTTCCTGGGACCGGAGTGCTTTTTTGACACCGTCATATGTGAGTTTGGATTGCCTACCATCTGTTTTCCCCAATATGTTGTTTGTGTGCAGTTCGTTGAGGTAAAGTGCTCACTGCTTCAACCAGTGTGGCCTAGATGCAGACCTAAGGCTTGAGGATTACTTTGTAATGTGGTCCGATTAGTCTCACAGTATGAGCAGTAATCACCACCAAAAGTACCAAGTGGGCAACTCGGACAAGAGAGGCAAATCTGCCCTGGTCCCCACAACAGTGATAGGTGCTTGTGGTGCAGTTCCCAATTGAAGCAGTTGATTAGCCCAGAGGGCATCTGTATGCATGTTTTTGCATTTACTGTGAGCGATAATATGGTCTGGTAAGGGAATTGGGAGCACCCAGGCCCCACCCCAATGTCACCAGTCCGATTGCTCAGTCAGACAGTTTCTTAATATTAGTCAGCCCAGCAAAAAAGGGTATGGGGCTAAGCACCTCAGGTCTCACCCACAATTTCCAGAGGTGTGCTGCACCCAACTGCTGCTCGCTTGCTGTACCTCTACTGGGGCCCACAGTGTTTGTCTTCACTTGGCAGGGCTATATTATGGCTGTCACAGCCGCAGCTTGAGGCAGCATAGTGTGGCGTGTACCATCTCGGGTGCGTCACCAGGGCCAGCAGTACTGATTCAACAAATCCCCTGCTCAACAGGATCAACGCCCCTAAACAAGAGAAACAAAAAATAACATGCTGTATTTCTTGATTGTCTGACAGTATGTTTCTAAGAGGCTAGCAAAATGAGCTGAACGTGTTTTACATTTTCTATTGCAAAATGAGTTTTCCATATGCAGAAATGACACATGATTCAAAGATAGATATAAGAAGGATTTGTTATACCTCAATGGCCTATTTTATAGGGTGGCGCTTCTCCAGGGCACTAGTTACTCCAACGTGTAGTCCTTCCTACCTTCTAGATTTTTGTTAAAATCATTCTTGAATGGTTTGCTTATACTTTTAAGCATCCATACTAACCTTACAGCCATTAAAGTATTGCCGTCATCCAAACATTGTATATGAACCTACCACATTGGAATGTTTCATAGTACTTATGTTAAGGATTATGGAGGGATCCCAAGAAACATTGTATCAACTGCGTGTCCAAGTGTTTGCTGCACATTTCTATTAGAATGGTGCAGGTCTTTAACAGTGAGTTATTTATTCTAACGAAATAAACGTTGGATGCCAATCTCCTGTGCTATTGGACAGCTATTCAAGCCATGCTCCGTATGTGTATGTGAAATTGGGAAAGAAGACAACACTGTTTACATATACTATATGTGGTCTTGTGTTGCCACAGAAAGCTGCAAGTGTTGTATAAATAAGGCCTTGAGGGAAACTTGTGGCATCATTTTCAGGAAGAGCCTCCCCCGGATTTCTCCTCTAAAGAAAACAGCCTATTGCCCCACAAGTAAGCAATGCCTACCTGTTAAAACTTATAACAACACTGATGGATAAGGAACCAGTTTTTTGGAAGACGACTTACAAGCTTGCCAGTTATGTCCCTCTTAATTCACGAGCAGCTATTCCATTTTTCTCCACTTTTCTCACTGTTGAACCCTTTTGGTTATGAGTGAATCCCGGGGAGCATCTCTTGGCTTGAAGGGTATTTCAGTGTTGCATGTTGAAAAAAGATCCTTGGAAATGCACTCCTTTTGGCAGATACGTTTCAATGCTTATGTGACCACAAATAATCAGTGATAACAGCTTGCTTGACTCATGCAGCATCATCTGTTTCAGTCGGCAAGCAGGCGTCTTCTTCCAGTTTGCATGAATGTATGCCCTATGTCTTTATATTAGTTATTCGTTTGTTCCTTTACCATTGTCATGTTTAAGGTCATCTGTCCCATGAGAACAGTTCTTCTTGCTGTGTAATTTCACAGATAAAGAACAAAACGGCAGACCTAGGTCACGCACATCTAAACCATGTACAATAATATTAACAGGTGGTGCATTCTCTTCCTGAACCCGCCGTTCCAGGGCCCAAAGGGAGGTCAAACTTTTTGAGAGAAGATGGAAGGTGCACTCGGTGTGAATTCAAAGATGCAAACCAGAGATAATTATTTTGTTCCACACAGTCACTTCCTTTATTGAATCAATTCATAAAAACTGGCACACAGCCAACGCGTTTCGTTCCCGTTTTAGCCAGAGGGAACTTCGTCGGGGCTATTGCGATGTTCGATCAATATAAGTAGCGCAAAGAATAGAATGAAATGGGGCGCAATCAGCCTTAATCGCACAGCTGTGCTGATTACCATGCTGTAGGACGCTATCAGACGTCATATCGGATTTAAATTGAACTTGCCTACCTTGCGCTGCTGAGGATATTTTCCATAAGTAGAGCTTTTTCGTCTAATATTAATACAATACAGACTCGGAGAAATATTGATATTGAGAAACTACCACACCCTGTGCGATTAAGGCTGATTGCGCCCTATTTCGTTCTATTCTTTGCGCTACTTATATTGATCGAACATCGCAATAGCCCTGACGAAGTTCCCTCTGGCTAAAACGGGAACGAAACGCGTTGGCTGTGTGCCAGTTTTTATGAATTGATTCAATAAAGGAAGTGACTGTGTGGAACAAAATAATTATCTCTGGTTTGCATCTTTGAATTCACACCCGAGTGCACCTTCCATCTTCTCTCAAAAACTTCTTGCTGTGTATCACTTTTGTGCTAATGTCTTTATAAACTTTAGATATAACAAAGGTTTTCAGTATTTCATTGTTTGATCCACTACTTATACATGGTACCTCTTGCACTGTGACCTTCAGAATATACTTTGCCATGGTTGACCAAAGCTTTATGTGGTTCTCCAAAACTTCTCGCTCATTGGCTTCACCTGACGGGGGAAGGAGCTCCTCCCTGATAAACACACAGCCTGCATAGTAACTGTACAGTTGCCACAAGCTAAAAATAAATTCCCTACCAGAGCTTGCCCCCCTGGTGCTATTGGATTACTGGCACATGAAACTTGTTACTTTAACTGACTCCCAAGATACCTCCCCTTGAAAGGGCAAGATATTGCAGATCATACAGTGATAGGTACCGTAACATTTGCACAGGACTTTTCTTAGTAGATTCCTCTCTTTGCTTTGATAGGCCCACTATTCCTATCCTCTCCCCTCCCTCTAAACAAAAGATATCCATATGTAATTCACCATACCTTCCTTTGGATATGGGTCAGTCGATAGCAAAAAAAACAGTTTATAGGGAAGAAAAGTTGTATCTGATTGAGACTATTAGTTGTAGATTCCTTACCATAGAACTTCCCCCAGGCGTCAGTCTGGATCCAGAGATTTTTCAACAGCAGTACCCCTGTGCGTCAGTAGGTGGCGTTGGTCAGCTCCGCGTCAGTCGTTGGCGACGTGGGTACAGGGATGACGTCGCGGGATCTATATAGATGCCACCCATGCGTGCTGTCAGTGCTTTCTTTTTCCGCGCCAGCCTAAGCGCAGTTCCGGAGAGAGATACCCGTAGCCATTTTTTGGCTAGCCTTTTTCTACTTTTGTCGACTTCTTTTTCAAATCTTGGAACTCCTGGTGCCTCGAGGATGTCCCAGCGTAGGACAGGCTTGAAGCCCTGCGGCTCCTGCCATGGGATGATGTCTGTGACTGATCCGCACCTCGTGTGCCTCTGGTGCCTGGAGCGCAACCACGTCCCAAGTCGTGCTCAGAGTGCTGGGACATGAATCGGAAGGCTTTGCAGGAGCGGTCCTGAAAGCTATTGGAGGCCTGGCGCTCGGCTCCGCGGCACTCCAGTTTGAGAGGAAGGACCCGAGAACGGTTGCGGAGCCCGCACTCCTCATTGCATTCCAACTTGTCGGGGAGGTCAAGTAAGCACAAGAAGAAGTTGAAGAAGCACAGGCGTTCTTCGACTTCACCCTGTCGGTCGGCTGACGCAATGCGGGACTCTGAGCGTCGTCGCCCGAATCTCCGTCCCCAGGGCCTCCTTCAGAAACGACTCCACGCCTCCCCGCCCAGATCCAGACGTTTTATGAGGCCCTGTACCTCATTTTTGGTCAGCCCGGCTCCGCTGGTGGGCCTTCGGGCCACGCGTAGTCGGTTTGGGGCTCTAGGCCTTCAACGCCAGTGGCTTTGGCCTGACTCCGGAGGGCCCCCTGGATCCGTCTCTCGGACTGATGCCGGTCAATCTTACCCGACCTTCCCCGCGACAGCGCTCCCGATGTCCACCGTGCTCCCGGTCAGCGTCGACCCCATCCTCGTCCCCAACATGGACACAGAGCCGGACCTACGTCGAACGACATCGGTAGGGACTTTTGTCCCTGTCTTCATCCCTGGTGTGGATTTTGTGCCAGGAGGCGGTGAAGAGGAATGGGGGCAGCTGGACCCTTTAACCGACCAGCTTGAAGAATCTATGGGCTGGCGGATGGACCTGGGTGAGGCCAGTAGTTTGGACACCTTCCCTGACTCTGGATTGCTTTCTCCCCCCTAATGTGGCTACGGAGGAGGGAGCTTCCTACGCCATGTTGGTGAGAAGGGTGGCCGAGGTCCTTGCCCTCGAGCGCCCTTCGGTAGTCGGGAATAATCTCCTTACAGAGGTGCTTCAGCCTGCGGCTTCCACTTCCGAACCGCTTTTGCCCTTCAATGAAGCCCTCACCAATGTCCTTTTGTGCACTTGGTCCAAACCCAGCACAGGGGCTCCTGTGAACAGGACAATTGCCCGTCACCGCCTAGCTCCGGGCAACCCAGTGTTCCTCACGCAGCATCCCTCCCCTTTCAGCCCTGGACCCAGGCGACTGGATGGTAGCGTTGGACTTGCAGGACATTTATTTCCATATCCGCGATCTTGCATGCCCACAGGCGTTACTTGCGGTTCACGGTGAACCACGATCGCTTTCAGTTTACCGTGCTTCCCTTTTGGCCTTACCAGTGCCCCTCGGGTTTTCACAAAGGTGATGTCGTTGGTTGCAGCTCATCTGCGCAGATCAGGGGTACCAGTCTTCCTCCATCTCGACGATTGGCTGTTGAAGGCAAGCTCACCCCAGGCTGTCGTCTCCCACCTCCAGACTACGGCAGACCTCCTACCACTCGCTGGGGTTCACTATCAACGTGCCGAAGTCACACCTGACTCCATCAGACGCTTCCTTTCATTGGGGTGGTTCTCGACACTCCAGGAATGGGGCGTCCACCTGGGAGAGGCAGAGAACATAGGCGTCTGTTCTCCAACGGAGTCCGGTCTCCTTTTCAACCCTTTGGAGCTCCGGGTGATCACACTGGCACTGAAGACATTCCTTCCCTCTCTCAAAGGGAAAGTGGTGCAGGTGTTCACAGACCACACCACTGCCATAGGAGGCTGTCTACCTCTGGACATGGCTAGAACATCAGGGCATAAGCCTGGTGGTTCAACACCTGGCGGGTTCTCTGAACACCAGAGCTGACGAACTCAGCCGTCGGTGATTGGTCGATCACGAGTGGCGTCCCCATCCGGAAGTGGCGCATGGTCTCTTTCAGCAGTGGGGAGAGCCTTGGTTAGATCTGTTGGCCTTCGAAGAGAACGCGCAATATCAGCAGTATTGAGCGTTGGAGTTTCCAAGGCTGCGCTCGCTCAGCAACGCTTTTCGTCGCGAGTGGCGCTTCGGCTCCTTTTCGCCTATACTACTTCTGCCCAGAGTGCCCAAGAAGAACAAGCACGACCAGGCTCGAGTCATTCTTGTGGTTTCAGATTGGGCATGAAGAGTATGTTGTTCCAACCTTCTTAGCATGGCCAACAATCCTCTGATCAGACTGCCCCTTCGGGAGGATCTTCTGGCGCAACAACAGGGGACGGTTCTTCACCCGAACCTGTCTAGCCTCCATCTCCTTGCGTGGAGATTGAGTAGCGGCAGTTGACAGCTTTCAACCTTCCACCCGAAGTCTGTGATGTCATCTTGGCAGCCAGCATCCCTCCATTAAAACAGTATACGCCTGTAGATGGAACACATTTGTGGCATAGTGCTTGTCAAAGGCTGTTGATCCCCTTTCTGCCCCACTTTCAGAGGTTCTTTTGTACATACTTTCTTTGGCCTAGCAGGGCTGTGCTTTGGGCACCCTTAAGGGTTGTCTTGCAGCTATATCTGCCTTTCTGAGACTTCCAGATCAGCCTTCCTTGTTCAATTCTCCCATTGTAAAAAGTTTCTTTAAGGGTCTTACTCAGTTGTTTCCTCCGTCCCCTTTCATAATGCCCAATGGGATTTGAATTTAGCCTTGACCTTTCTTTGTGCTCTTCTTCAAGCCTCTTCATAATTGCCCTCTCTGACTTCTCATTCTTAAAACTACTTTCCTTATTGCCATTACCTCTGCTCGCAGAATTTGCGATCTTCAGGCTCTATCTTCCAAGCCTCCTTATCTGTCTGTCCATCCGGATAAAGTGGTGCGTCAAACTATAGCTTTGTTCCTTCCTAAAGTAGTCACTTCCTTTCATGTGAGAGAATCCATGACTGCCCACCTTTTAGCCGCCCCCACATCCTTCCAAGGAAGAGGAGAGACTCCACCGTCTGGACCCAAAACGTGTTTTTTTTTTTTATCTTGATCGTACCAAAGACTTTTGGGTGGATGATCAACTCTTCATTGGCTATGTGGGCGCCGAAAAAGGTCTGGCTGTGCAAAACTGGACCATCTATCGATGGGTTGTCCTCTGCATTAAAATATGCTATGCATTTGCGAAGAAGGAACCATCTGTGGGGTTGCGTGCCCACTCCACTAGAGCAACAGCTGCAACTACTGCGTTAGCACGTGGTGTTCCAGTCCTTGATATCTGTCAATCGGTGACGTGGGCATCCCTGCACACGTTTACCAGACACTACTGCCTGGACAGTCAAGTCCGGAGGGACAGGTACTTTGCCCTTTCGGTCCTCCAGGACTTCCTAGTGTGATCTTGGTTCGCAGACCCTCCTCCGCGGATGGTATTGCAGGGTTATCTATTCTAAGTTAAGGAATCTACAACTAATAGTCTCTATCAGATGAACAAGTTACTTACCTTCGGTAACGATGTATCTGGTAGAGACATATATTAGTGGTAGATTCCTTACCGCCCCACCCATCTTCCCCGCTCTTTGAACTGATTTCTAGGGATAGGGATTTCCCCTTAAGGGCCCTAGTTTTGACATACCAGGGGTCAGTGTCTTTTATGGCTCTGCGCTTCTGGCGTGGGAAGTAGTGTTAAGTACTGACATCAGCGCACATGGGCGGCATCTATATTGGTCCGGCGACGTCATCCCGGGGCCCACGATGACGGACGCGGAGCTGACAGACGCCAGCAACCGACGCGTAGTGCTACTGCTGTTGAAAAATCTCCGGATCCAGACTGACGCCTGGGGGAAATTCTAGGGTAAGGAATCTACAACTAATATGCATCTCTACCAGATACATCGTTACCGAAGAGAAGTAACTTGTTCTTTACATACCCAGTTATGGGGAAAGTCTTTTACAAGACCACCCCATCTCTATCTCTTTAAACCTACTAGCAACATCAATGCTACTCAACATTGCCTCAGTGGAGAAGGTCTAAAGCATATGAAAACATATTAAAATTTTAGTGTGTTTAAGTAACTGTGCGGAAAATATTTTAAATGTGAGCAGGGAATGGTTGGTGTCTGTGCCCACTGTCAACCAGAACCACACTTTGTTTGATGCCACAAAGATGGCAGCCATCTTTATCAAACTCCTACCTGCCACCCTAGGGATGTTGTCGAGTTTGTATTATAGCTAGCTCACACTGGAGACATTCTCAACTCTGCTTACCTTGAGGGCCAAAGCTTCATGCAGTCCAATAACCAGTGGTTCTGAAATCTCACTTCTCCCACTGAAACATATAAGAGGACAGGTGAATGTCTCAAATGATCTTACTAAACTTGCTATTGGTGATTAATTCATCCCACCTCCCATTCCATACTGTGGAGCTATCTTAAGAACTACTGCCTTTTGGATAATTCTGGTTATATTCAAATAATTTTTAGTTCTAAAGTGCCGTATAATGTGAGAACATTTTTTTCCCTCTAAAAAACTGTCCATAATCTTACAGCTCCCTGGATTAGAATCCAAACCACCTTTTATTTGAAGGAGAACGCCTGTGTTGGAGGACCGTTGTTACAGCTAAGAAGCATTTCTTCGGTTCACCAGATTGATAATGGGCGATCTCATGCATAGTTAGATAATTACTCCACTATCAAGCCATTGCTGTTTCTGTTATGTTTCCGTGGAATACAATACTTTTATGATTAAAACAAAACAATGTCTTTTTCTAAAGCTATTTGAGAGTAATGATGATTTGCTATCTAAAGAGGAAAGACCAATGTAGATATTATACACCATTTAAACTGAAAAGTCGTTTTAGCAGCATTTTCAAATAAATGAACTGTGTCCTAACTTCTAAATGTGATTGCTGTGCAAAAAAAGTAAATACTCTTAAAAATCTGTTGTAGGTACAAATTTGGTTAAGAAAGCTATTTATGCCATGGTTGAAGGAGATTGTGACGAGGTAAGATTTTTCAAATTTCAAATGCAGCTCATATTAGAATGTGGTAATTGAGCGAGTGCTCAGTTGTGTCCCCTTTGGTATTGTTCAGTTTGCTATAACATGTTTTCATTTAGTTGTTTTTTTTGTTTTAAAGTGTGTTTTCAAGTACTAGTAGAAATGCTGACTTGTGAATTAGTTCTGTGCGTGGGTTGTTTTGAAGTTCTGCAGTCGTGCTTTAGCTACTGGAAGTTTGTCTTTATAAAAATGCAAGACTTGGTTCACATTGTAGCATTGGGCTTAGTGCACTGCTTCACAAAAACAATAAGGAAGCAACATTTGATTAGGTTTGCTGAGAATCGTTAATTTAGTGTTATAAATTCCAAAACTGATTTGTTTTTGCATTAAGGAAAACCCACTGATAATGTGTGGTCCTGTTACTTCAGATAGATGAGCACAAGTTTGCTGAACACATGAGCTTTGAAAGCAGAAGCATTGTGTGATGTATTCCATGGCATCTGATCAGCCTTTTAGAGATGGAAGCCATTTGTTGGCATCCAAGACTCAATTCTAAGTGCCTATACCAGGGATCTTCAAACTGTGGGGCGGGCCCCACTTGGGGCACCTCAAGTAATCCCAGTGGGTTGCCAGGCTATAGCCTAAAGAAGCATTATGCTGATAACAGTGCTTGCTTTTCTGCGGAAAAATTGAGTGGCAATAAGCTGCTCTGTAAGGGGCCATCGCTAGCATCTTTTGTCATTTTATATCCTGGCTGGGAGAAGGTGTCAAAAGGGAAGGGACTGCAAATATTCTTTAAAACCCACCCCCATTTCTAAATACACTTTGGATACATTTACACGTTAGTAAGGTCTGCATGACCAGAACAGTATGTTTGGTAATCATGTATTTGATTTGCATTTTCTAAACGGTACAGAACTTGCCTGCAATGGTTGAATACGTCTAGACATATTTAAACATTGCCAGTTTAATATATTATTTTTATCACTGGGGGGGAACACATTAAAAAGTTTAAAGACCAACTGTCCTATCCCATTTCTAGATTCCTTTTGTTAACCTTTGCCACATACAACTCTGGACAAATATAATACTGCTGTGAATCCTGTGACTTAGTTGAAGGCCAACACCCCCAGACTCACAATAGGATGTCTTCAGAGTATTAGTGCATTTTTCCCTTTGTTTCACTTGGCTGTGAACAATATCCAAACCAGAAAAAGTGTAAATGGTTTGCACATAATTGTAATTTAGTAGAACATAGCAAAAGGTATATGAACATCTGATAGATTCAAACCCTTTGGGGCGGCATAAACATCAACAATTGTGTAGTGTGGATGGTTTTGAGATCCAAAAAGGATTGCATGGCAAAAGTCAAAAACGAGACCTTTTTTGGCCCTGTTGATTTGAAGGATCATCACCTGGTCAAAATGGCACTCCAGTAGTTAACAGAAAACAAAGAAATGACTAAATAAAAAAGTGTGATGGGCACACTCCGCTATGCCTGAAAAAGCAACTGTAGCATTTATATAAAAAGGCCTTTTTCACAAAATTAAAGGCAGAAACTTTGAGTTCTGTACTCTGCAATACTTTATTGTATCAATCCAGATAAGAGGACCCATAGGTGGAGACAGACAGAATTTAGAAATGTATTTTGTACTACTTTCACCTCAAGCCCACTGCAAAATAAATGTTTGTTGTTACTCTTTGGAATTCATGTGAATGTGTAGCTATTCATGCCATAAAACAAAGTGTTGGCTATCTGTAACAATAGTTTTGCAGCTCAAAGGCATTGCAGATTCACATGGAATCTGCTCAGGATCCCTATAATTTGGGGTTTTATTGTTTCTCTCACACACATTCACAATTATGATGGGGTCTAAAATGCTGTCCAAAGATGTCAACACTTGATTCACTGGACTGTCATAGTGAAGTCTTGTAAAAGGCGCATACTTTGCCAGCATCTGAATTTAAATGTGATGCATGTCTCCGACTGATCGCTTGGTGGTAGAGTTAAACACAGCATGTGAATCCACAATGTTCTCAAGCTGTTTAAGATTCAAATAAAGAAAAAAAAGAACCTGAAAGACTAAATAGCCATTTACTTGCTTACCTTTAGAAGACAAAAAATGTGTAAAATGGGGCTAGATGGGCAGCAGCCTCATTAAGGAGTGTGCTGTGGCAGTTAGTTCATTTTGAGCTGTCAAACAGAGAACCCTGTCCACTCTAACCATTTTCCTAATTTTAGTGGCCAGGGCGTTTTTATTAATTTAATGAAAATGCCCAAATTTCAAAACAATGGTTATAAGTGAGTTTATTTTCCTTCTTCATCATGGGATCTTCTTTAGGAGTGGCCTTCATGATGCCAATAAAATATATGTACATGGATAAGGTATTGATTAACTGGGTTTGCTACACTGTTCATGTGAAGTCGATCGTTGCATTCTGATGAATTAGCTTTAAACTATTAAACAAATGTAACTTAAGCCCTCCCACATTCTTGTGAAGAAGAAACCATGTTTAGTTGGCTTCATGTGGTTGAAAGCACTGTATCAGAATTTCTTCCACTTAACTGATGTCCTGTTTTTCAATTAATGACTCGTGGTTGCATGCTCATAGGCTCACTGTCTCAATGTGTATCATCACTCTCTTGGTTTTTCGGTTATGACCATTTTACACCACCCCATGATGGCCACATTAGAGCATTCTGCATTTTGAACTTTAGCTGTACTAGATGTTCACTGATGGGAGTTAAAGTGCTGGAAAATGTCCTGTAATACTACAGTAGTAGCATGTCCATATTACCAACTCAAAAGATGCACAAAATATTCTAGTTCCATATATTACAAGGTGTTTTTATCTGCTTGCTCTGTTGGACAATTAATTTCCTAGTCTTGAACCTTGACCCATATGCATGAGAGAAGATACCCAAATCTGTAATGTTTTCTATATTGCTTTTTAAGGCACATCTGTGCAGTCAAATCAGTGATAATGGTACTGTAGTGGTTGCTTGTAAACCGCTTTAATTTTTAATATTAACATAACTGAAAATGTGTTCTCTCTTTAAAGGTTGTGTTGGAGACGGAGATCACAAACAAGTCTGCTTTGAAACTTTACGAAAATCTTGGCTTTGTAAGAGATAAACGGCTGTTCAGATACTATTTAAATGGAGTGGATGCACTGCGTCTTAAACTATGGCTGCGTTAAGTGGACAATGTCGCGTCTAGGAACAACTTATCAACACTGCAAAGAAGTTCTTTGCACGCAATGCAGTTTGTACAGAATTGCTTTGCAGATGGACTTAGTATTTTCCATGCAGCTCTTATTTGTCAGTGTCTCATTGAGTATCACACCTATTTGTTGCACTACGGCATGGATGGCGCATTGGTTCCTAAATGAAACAGATTCATACTTCAAGGAGATCCTTTGGTACCTGCGGATGTGCCAGTTTAGAGTCGAGATATGTTCATTGATTTGCAAGTCAGACTTTAAAATATTAAGAGCGTTTTTATGACCGAATCTGTTTGTGGAACATGTCCAGTTCCTGTTGGCGGGAAAAAGCCAATGTAGGTTGTTAAATTCTGCAAGCATTCAAACATTTCATAAAAAAATTGCCATGGTTTTCTTAAGAGGGAAAACAAATTTTTAGTTTTATTTTTCAATATAAAATTTTCCATTCATAAATATTGGTACCTCAGTGATTAGTGAATAACAACATGTATTGTGGGGTGGGGTGTGTGTTCCAATGAGTAACGGTAACAATTAAATTGCGTCTGCCAGTGCCTGTATAGATAAGTATATGTCTTCACCCTCTTTCTTTGAGTGCATGCTTTCATTTTTGTTCTCATTTCTATGGCAATGCCCTTGCAAAGAAACTTCTGATTTTATTTAAATTCTGAATTTGATAAATTATTTCAGATTTTATAATTTGGATGCCTATACCAGGTAAGAGACAGTGGTATAGTGTTGGAAGGCCCCTATTTTCTTAAAAGAAATGTAGGCTATTTTGAAAAATCTGGAGTAGCTGCTAAAAGAACAATGCTGGTAATGCAAATGAATCTCTTGTGTTCTGGATGCACTGTTTCTTTAGGACAGAGGGAATTTTTATAAGGAAAAATATAGAAAATTATTGTAAATTGGTATGATTTTATTTTATCACAATTATTGCTAGGGTCACTCAAACAGCTATTTTAAAGCAGTTGGAACAATTTTCTCAGATTTGGATTCAGATTGCTCTGCTTCAGTGTTCTAAAATGCTTCAATCTAATTCAGTTCTTGGAAATAAATTTCAAGGTATATTGTATCCTACTTTTAGCTGCTCTCATTTTCTCTGAACTTGTGTTCTGTATTTGAAGAGGGTTATAATTTGTTCAGCCCAATGCTGATGGGAGGAGGCTCAGCGAGTTTTTAAAAGTCATTCACCTCTCCCGCTCCGCTGTTACATGTAGGTAGTGTTTCAGCGCTTTGATGTGGCATGCAGTAGAAAGTTTTTTTTGTTTCGTTTTTTTTCCTTTTTAAGCTAAACCAATATGATTATAATTATTCAACCTTAAAAACCCTGTGGAACGTTGAACTACTCTACAATTGACTTTCTGTGTTTGAAGCTTTAGATATGTCTTACTGCCTTCTGTTGTTTGGCTCTGTTTTCTCTTCACTAGCTTTCATTGAAAGAAATTTTTTATCTTCACATGCTCCTCTGAGGAACTTCTCTTTGATCGGATATGATCCAAATGGGTTATACATGTATTAACTGAAATGTACCGACCACCAATGGTCCTCAAGTGACGCCTTCAAGAATCAAGATGGAGTTTTACCCTTTTTCAAAAAATAAGCTTTCCATGTATCTTTTCAAAAGTTTTATTGGCTTTTTAATCGTTCTTCTTTCAGAGTTTTGCAGTCTTTTAATCTGAGAAGGTGCTAAAAATCACTGCGCTGCGTTTCCCAGCATAATGTGATTTTCGTGTATCAAATCGAGAACTGAATATTGTTTTTGTGTTTAGTGGGAAAAGGGGGAATAAATTAATATCAAGCTTGCACTTTCACTGAGAGATTCAATATTGGCATATTGTACTAGAAATAGTTTTTCCAGTACTCTGGCTTAAGTTTATTTGTGTGGAGTTGGGGGTTATCACCGTAGTACAAAATATTAAGTATTTCTCAAATCCTGAACTGATTTTTGACTGGTTCTTGGAACATCTTTCTTACGCTGTGATGTTAGAGAGAAGTATTACAGGGGGAATGTGAAATGTGTAAGATGCAGTCAAATAAAGGTGTAATTGTTTTGCATTTTTTCCGTAAATGCAGATACATTAATTTGATGATTAATGTGCAAAAGGGCCTGGTTAATGTGTGTCTTAGCTACGAGTGCAGCCTGTCTTTAAAGAGTGCAGGGGTGGGGCATAGGGGTGCAAATGTCTTTAGTTCCTTTGAGTATATTCTAATTGATAATTAGGGCAGCTGCGCAACTGAGGAGACAAGGGCGTTTATGGAATGGGGCCTCCAGTGAGTCTTTCCCGGATGGTTGTGCATTGGATCAGGTGGATTTTATCCTGTTTGTGTTGCTCTCTGGGAGCTTTTGCTTTGATTATGATGAGGCAGTTGAATGTGCACCTCAGGGTCGGTTGTTGCTACACCAGCATTTTATTTCTCCTTTTTGGCAGTGGGCATTGGTATGAATATACAGTTATCCGCTTCACTGAGGAAATTAGTACCTGGAAAATGAGTAGGGACTCGTACAGTCTGAAGGAAAGGGTTGAGGCGGGTTTAACCAGAGCTTCTCGGGGAGGTATCCTTTCTGTAGTTGTGGTCCTTACAATTATTCCTACTCGGTGTCTTTCTTTTAGGGATTTTTTGAAGTTGGAGATGGGGGATGTTGGGATATCAGTTTTGTCCACTGACTATTGTCAAATCTAAACCCATTGCTTGCTCCTCTGTGACATATCCCGCCACCTGTTGATGGGTTGAAGACTTTTATGGGAGAAGCTTGGTAGCGCCAAGTGTTTAAACTTGAATTAGGGATAGATCAGGGTGGGCATGTTTGGTGTAGATCGTGGGTACTCGCAAACATTTTCCGAAGGGCCACAAAGTTTGGTCTGTGATGTGACCTAGGGCTGCACTGATGCTAGCAGGGTGGTGGTCCAGTGGAAGAGGGGGTGGTAAGGTGGATATAGGGGAAGCAAAGCATATACATCTAGTGGCTGAATTGCACTATGTGAAACCAAAAAACCTGGGATTCATCCAAAATCCCCCACTTTACCAAATTGTGTGATCCAAGGCAATTGATTTATTTAACTTTTTCTTCGTTATCACATAAAAGGATTTCAAAATACAGGACTTCAGAATGTGTGCTGTACAAAATCGTCTCCTGTGTTCGATTTAATGAACTATCATTTTATTCGTGTATAATAGGAACCTAGGCCACCCTAAGAGTGCCCATAACAACCGACTTGATTTTTGGTTCACTATTGGCACTGCGATTTGATTTAATGTTTCTAAATTCATATTTGAGAACTATCACTTTAAACAAATACTTCTGAATGCACTGATTTCTGATATACTAAGGTGAAATGGTACTGCATATTAATGAAATACACTTTTTGAAGAGACCTTATCATATTTTTACACTTTTGCTGCAAGATATCTTTAAAAATGAAGATGTTCCAAAAGTTAAGTGGTGCAGGACAACCTAGTTACTTCCTTTCTTTAACTTCACTTTTATGGCAAGGCACGGAGTCCAATATTATGCATACCTCTTTAATTGCAAACTCACAGCAGCAACCTCAACAATTAAAAAGAACTTAGAATAAGAATCTACATTCCATTCTGTATATAACTCCTTGTCAGGCAGCCATCTTCCTTCTTTGTTGCTGCTCACAGCCCAGATAAGTACATCGTATTGAATTTGTCTTATAAGTATGACCGGTGTTGTGTTCAAGCATATTTGACGGATGGGCGTGAGAGATTATGTCATATGATATTAACATGACAATAAGCTGCAGCGGTAGCGAGTAATGATGCTTCAATAGCCATGCTGAAGTGTTGGTGTGAAAACGTGAGATGCGTTTGAGTGGTTTTGGGGGAGAGGGGTTCCGCGTAGAAGTCATGAAGTGGTGTATTTTAAATGGGATTTATAGTAAAATCCCTTGAGGCTTTACCATCCGATTTAGCTGCGGGCGCGAGGGAGTACCTCGCATTGAGCGCGTTGTCAAGCATTGAATACGTTTCAAAAGAAAACTTGCCTCAAGTGTCCGTCTGGGCTGGCGCAATCAATTGCCTCGCATTAAACCCATGCTGCTTCGGTTGTCCGCTTCTGCGATCGAGCGAGTTAGCATCGAGCGCGAGAGGCGGACCAATTGAAAGAACCTTGCTGAGCGAGGGGGGGCAGCTTTCAAGTAAACGATTACGGAGAGTAAATGTTTAATAAGTTAGCCCGCGAGCACATATTTCAATAAAATAGGACCTGAGCGAGCCCGTATATTTAAATAAAAAGCAGCTTGCCAGAGAGAATTAAAATATAAAGATTGAGAAGCTTACCTTTACCGACAACGCTGAGGTGTGCAAGCGAGTCGGGGATGATTGGTTTGAGCCGCTGTAGAAGCATCGGATGAAGCGGCGGCCATTTTGGATTGGGGAAAAACCTGGAAATTAAATGGCCGGGCATATTTTGGGCACGTTTTTCCAATACAAAAAAAATGTTTCTTTTCTGTCAGTTCGACGGAAGGTGAGAGAGGACGACAGTGGTAGTTGTAGTTCACTCCTTTTGATTGGGAATAGATATTTTGTCAAGGATTGCGATTTTAATTAGTTACAGGAAAGTTTTTAGAATTATTCAGATATTTTAGAAAATGGAGACAGATAGCAAGGGTGGAAAGAAGTGTGGAGGACAGGGTACTGGACTGTGTGAGTAAGGCTGTATCTGTGTTGGCTACACAATTAGTGAGGAAGATAGATGACTAAGGGAAAATTGGAAGGGAGATTTGCTAATAGGATTGAAGATGAGAAATTGTGGTCTGTGGAGGAGGTCGCAGGCAATGGTATGGCTAGTGGAAGTGGTAAGAAAGTGACACAAAAAACGCAAGCACATGCGTAGTGAAAAGTTAAGTAAGAAAAAAGGGGCCTTTAACCAGAAAGGCAAAAAAAGGACAACTATAGTAGAGTTGGATGGTAAGGCTATAAAGGCCGCAAAAGGACACAGATCGATTGTCTGTGATGAGTCTTCCAGTAGTGGAGATATTGTAATTTCATGCTCTTCTGTTTTTACTGATTCAGAAGAGGAAGAGAGAGGAAGGAAAAGGATTAAAAAAGAGAAAGGTGAAAAAAGTGACTTGGATCAGGTTAAAGATCCGCTTGGGGATTACATGTTTGACCCTCATACAGTTCAGCACCCTCTCTCCTCAGTGGGTACCAGCAAAACGTTTAGCTGAGTACGTTTAGTTCTGGATTAGGCGGGAAATGCCCAAAGAGGTTAGAACTAGACCCCGTTCGGAGTGCCCAAGGCTGTCTCTGGCCAAAAAAGGGGCATATACGCCGGAGTTAGATGCAAATATGATCTCATTTTTTAATAGGTCTGGAAGGGACCCCAGACGTGGTCTTGATAAAGTACTGAAAAGCTGTCAGGATCGCCTGCTTGATGTTTTTGGACCTTTAACAAAGATATTTGATTTATGTGAGGAGGCGTACCTGCCGGAGTCTGCAGTGGATGTGCTGGAACTGAGGCAATAGGTCCAAAGAGCGGTGTGTTTGTTTGGAAACACAAACGCAGCATTATGGGCAGAATGAAGAAAAAGTCTACTAATGAAAATAGACCCCAAGTTAGATGAGCTAGCAGTCAGGTCAAGAGGCAAATGCCCTTCTTTTTGGAGAAAAGTTTGTTAAAGAGATGGCTCGTTATGCTGGAGCTATTAACTCTATTCAGAAGGTTCAAAAGGATATTAGGAAGGTTTTTGGAGGGGTTGGGAGAATGCGGGGTCGAATCCCCGGCTGTGGTTTTGGAATCACGAGAAACTCGTTTTCACCTGGAATCAAACCCAGTGGGTATCGGAGCTTTGGATCCGGTACACCAGGCTTCTACCCCCAGAGGCAAAGGGAAAGATGAAGGTTTAGAGGAGAGAGAAGAACGAGACAACAAGGTATGTTTAGGAAAAAGACCCTTTGTGTATTGTAGAAAGATTGGGTGGCAGACTCGCCAATTTTTTAGACAGATGGAAGGAAATAACTTCAGATCCTTGGGTTTTGCAAACCGTGAGTGGGTATCCGATAGATTTTGTAAAAAATCCAAACCAGATAAGGCGACTAATAGCCTTTTGTCAAAAAAGGAAGAGAAGATGGTAGATCAGGAAGTACAGGAATTGGAAAAGAAGGGTGCCATAGAAAAGCAGACTGTTGTTCAGCAGGTTTTGTGAGCAATCTTTTCCTTGTGGAGAAAAAGGACAAGGGCATGAGACCAGTGATAAATTTGAAAGAATTGAACGATTGGGTGCAGTACAATCACTTTAAAATGGAAGGGATTCATATGTTAAGGGATCTCTTGGGGAAAGGGGATTGGTTAACACGGTTAGACCTGAAGGATGTATATCTAACAGTACCATTATGTTACGAACAAAGTAATGATCTGAAATTTCAGTGGAAAGGGATTATGTGGAGGTTCAAAACTCTCCTTTTCGGTTTGATGTCGGCTCCTTGGTGCTTCACAAAGGTGAGGAGGCCAATAATCGCTTGGTTGCGGAAGAGAAGAGTAAGGCTGATAGTGTACTTGGACGATATCCTAATTATGTAACAAAGCAGAGTTGGCAGAGGAGCATACGACGCTTTAGGTCCATATTTTGAAGGATCTAGGTTTTGTAGTAAACAGGAAAAAGTCGTGTCTGGAACCTACATAGGAGACAGTGTTTTTAGGTTTTCAGATTTGGACGTTGGATTGTATGTTGAGGTTGCCCATAGAAAAGGTAAGATAGCCAGGGTATTGGGACTATTGTTGGCTTCCATTCAGGCAGTATTCCCAGCACCATTGCATTATCGAGCTCTCCAGAGATTAAAGACTAAGTTCTTACACAGGGGAGTGAGGTATTCGCAGGAGGTACAGATCGATGGAGAAACGAGAGAGGAATTGGATTGGTGGTTGGAAAATTTGGAAGCATGGATTGGGAGGGCAATTTTCGGCCCAGTTCCAGATGTGGTGATAGATGCCTGTCTTCAGGGCTGGGGAGCAAGATGTGGATCATTGACAACAGGAGGGAAATGGACGGGTCAGGAAAAGAAAATGCACATCAGTTATCTGGAGTTGTTGGCAGGTTCGTTTGCTGTAAAAAGTTTCATCAGGGATCATATAAGATGTGTACTTTTAAAGATGGACAACATCTCTGCAATATGTTATGTCAATAAATTGGGGGGGTGGGAGGGGACCTCGTTCCAAAGCTCTAGCAGATTTGGCAAGGGATTTTTAGCATTTTTGTCTGAGCAGAAACAACATGATTGAGGCTCAATACATTCCAGGGATGAGCAATACAATAGCAGATTGGAATTCAAGAGTTAAAGGATTTCAGTGATTGGAGACTGGACAAGGTGTTCAGGTTCATCGACAGCAGATGGGGTCCTATAGTGGTGGATCTGTTTGCGAACAGAGTGAATGCTCAGATAAGGAAGTTTTACTGTTGGAGACCGGACCCGGAGGCAGAAGTAGTAGATGCGTTACTTCAGGATTGGAGCGAATTTCGGGGTATGCCTTTCCTCAATTTGCTCTGATCCAGAGGGTACTATTGAAAGTGAGGAAAGAGGGGGCACAGATGGGGTTAGTGGCACCGATCTGGGCGTCCCAAGTTTGGTACCCAGATGTGATGGAGATGCTGATTGCCGACCCAGTACTTCTGCCGAATTTTCTGGACTTGTTGGTGAATGCAATGGAAAACGGGCACTAATTGATTCTGGAAGGACAATTGCGGTTGATGGCTTGGTTGATTTTGTGAGAGCCTGGCAAGTGTCAGTATTATCGTTGGAAGCTTCAAAACTCATCAAGGAGTCATGGGCTCCAGGGACTTCCAAGGCATACAGGTTGGCATGGAGAAGATGGATTTGTTGGTGTGTTCCAAGGGGTTTGGATCCCATATGAGCACCTTTGGTAGATGTGGTGAATTATTTAACGGAGGTCTTTCTGGAAGGAAGGTCGTATAGTTCAGTGAACATTAGTAGGTCGGCAATTTCAGCCGGACATGAATTGGTGGATAGTGATCCTATAGGACAACATGATGTAGTAAAACTACTGTTAAGAAGTGTAAGGTTAGAAGCCCCTCCAGGCCAAGGTATTCATCTTTGTGGGACGTGGATATGGTTCTTCAGAAATTAGCGAGCTGGTCAGAGAATGAGTTTCTAGATTTGAAAAGACTTTCTTTGAAATTGGTTATGCTTCTTTGTCTAATTTCATTTAGGAGGGTCTCAAATGTTAAGGCCTTGGAGGTATCAGGACAGAGATATTGACCAGAGGAAGTTTATTTCAATATATCTAGGAGAACAAAGACAATGTCCAGAACTATTTTTTTTTAATCCAAATTTGGATGTGTAGGAAATTGTGTGTTGAGAGATGTTTGCGTGAATATGAAAGAAGAACAGAGTTTGCGGGACATCGTGGACTCACAACTGTTCATTTCATTCAGGAAACCTTACAAAGCTCTGTCTACATCTACTTTGACTAGGTGGGTGAGAGAGGTTATGAAGAAAGCAGGGATAGATCTTGCTAAATTTGGTACACATTCTACTAGAGGTGCTATGGCAGTTAAAGCATATTTATTGGGAAGTGGATTAACTGGTATTTTAGCTGCAGCAGATTGGTCATCAGAATCAGTTTAAAAAAATACTATTTCAAACCTATGAATTCAGCGGTTAGGAATATTATGGCAAGGCTTTAAACATGCATAATATTGGCCTCCGTGCCTTGCCATAAAATTCAGATTTTCCACAGCTGGGTGGGTAGAAAATCATGATTTTATTAAAGACATGGAGGCTGATATTATCCCGCCCTATTTATTCCCACCCTATAATATGTTTGGTTTATTTTAGGAGGAGATTAGAAGAAGAAAAGAAGAAGCTGGGAAAAAGAAGGAAGTGGTTCCAGTTGGCTGTGACTTGATTGTTTTAGGAATATTAATAGAAGTTGGACATTAAAGTTTGTTCGCAGCAAAAGAAGAAAGATGGCTGCCTGACAAGGAGTTGTATACAGAATGGAATGTTAATAGATTCTTATTCAAAGTTATTTTTAATTGTTGATGTTGCTGCTGTGAGTTTGCAATTAAAGAGGTATGCATAATATTTGCCCCCGTGTCTTTAATAAAATCATGATTTTCTACCCACCCAGCTGTGGAATATCTGAATTAACCTTTAGCTAAAAGATTGCCTGTTTATTTAACATATTTTGAATGTTTGTGCTGAGTCAAGTGAACAGCAGCCTAGTGCTGCTGTTTATCAGGGGGCCACATGTAAAGGCCAGGAGGGCCGCATGCACCCCTGGGCCCTACTTTGAGTATCCTTGGTGAAGATACTTTTGTTAGTGGGCAAGGGTTGACACAATGGGTATTACCTGGATTGAGAGCAGTTCTGGTTGAGTTTGAGTTTCTTCAGTCACTCACCGAGGGACTGTAACTCCTGTTCAGGAGTGTATTATGCAGTCAATGGTCAACCCCATGCTGCTTGTTGGGATTTTACACGCTGCTGTGAGATGTAGGCTGACGCTACTCCTGCTCCCATTTTTGGAAGTTGTGGGAGGATCATTTAGGGACATAAATGCTACACCAACTAGTTTTCTGAGCAGGCAGGACCTGAAGCATGGAAGAGGCTCCAGGTGAGGGGCACAGGGCTTTTTCAGAGGGGGAGGGGGGTGGGGGGCGGACGGGTTTGTCCTGTCCCTAACTGCTTAAGTGCATTTCAGCAGCACTTGTTCAGCAACAGTGGGTAGTTGAATATGCACCTGATAGCTTCCTTTGCTTGCCTCCCTTGATCTTTCTTAGTAAAGCCATGGGAAAAGTAGTTTGGGAGAGGGGGAGGAGGGAGGTGAAATCTGTTGGGGCCCATGTTCCTGAGTGTGAACTTTAAATGTTCTTAGTGGAAAGCTGTATTGGATCTAACCCTATTTCAGGCATAGGTAGCGTCTGGCAAATATTTCCCTGATCTAGTAGCCACAAGAAAGTGTGTTTGCAGGTAGACAATTGTGTTGCTCTGGTTTTCTCCCTTAATGTGTACACATGATACAGGAAGGGTGGAAAAAGACTGAGCAGTAGTGGGAGCAGGTCAGGTATGTGTTGAATCGAGGGCATGTGCATTGGCAAGAGAGTGACAGTTGTGTGGGGGGGTTCTTTTTGGGTGAATAAACAGACCAGCCCCGGTGAGGAATGTTGGGATGGTTGAGAAATTGTACCTTCCCTATGCCACCTTTTGTAGGTCGAGACTACTAGACAGTGAGGCATATTGTGACTTTCCAAGAACATAGACGGGTTTAGAACCCGCCCATTGCTTATGATTGGTTGACTTTCTTGGCACTCGTCTGCCTGCTTCTTAGTCATTCCCTGCTTGTCAATCTTGTCTTTGTCCCTCCCATGGGGCATTACCTCTTTAGCATCTTTTTAAGTGGCTGGCATCTCTGCTTCCACTGCTTGCTTTTCAAGTACTACTTTTTTCTTTTGTGGTAAGCACTCATGGGAATGCATGTGTATTTGAGCTGTCTCTTTTGTGTATTTCTCTCACCCTGCAATCGTGTTGCTTTCTGTCACCAGAGTGCTTCTCTACCCCCCCCCCTCTGTGCGCTTGCCTCCTTGTGCTCTGTGTTGCTTCCCCACTCCATGTGTCGTCCTCTCTCTCCCCATCATCCATGCCCTCTGTGTTGCTTTCCCCCAACCCCAGTGTTGCTTTGTTCCAACTCTAGTAGGTAACAAAAGAGGGAAAAAAAGTGCCAGTTTTTAAAAGCTTTTTTTAATTTTTTTTACCCATTTCAGCCACAATGCACTGTATCAGCCGTGCAGTGCAGCGTGGCTAAAAACCATTGGGCATGTACGACACCCACCCTGACTGGTTTATGTGCATTATGGTTAGGGTATGGTTCAGGGATTTACATCCATATCTTGTATGTCCTCAGTGCATGCATCAAGGCTGAAGCTGCATATCTGAAAGAGACACGTTAGTGATAGATTCCTTACCTTAGAATATCCCCAGGCGTCAGGCTGGATCCGGAAAGTTTTGCGTAGCAGTACCCTTGCGCGTCGGTAGGCGGCGTCGTGCGGCTCCGCGTCCGTCGTCGGCGTCGTGATCGCCGGGATGACGTCGCGGGCAGTACTTAGGCGCCGCCCCTGCGCGCTGACGTCAGTTCTTCTTTTCCGCGCCAGCAAGCGCAGATCCGGGAAGAGCAGTGCCCTGGTCATTTTTTGACCATACTTTTTGGTGATTTTTCACTGTTTTTCCATCTTTCGAGGTGTCGTAGGGATGCCCGGCTTCAAGCGATGCGGCGCCTGTGCGCGGATGATGTCCGTCACCGACCCGCATCGGGAGTGTCTCTTCTGCCTCGGCCGAGGCCACGACACGGCGTCCTGTACCGACTGCCAGGCCCTCCACCCGAAGGCTTTGCGAGAGCGGTCTCGAAAGCTCCTCGAGGCCCGGCATTCGGCTCCGCGGAAGGCCCGGTCGCGTGAGAGGTCCAGGGGTCGATCGCGGAGTCCACACCGGTCGTCGGCGTCGAAGTCTTCTTCATCCGGTAAGTCGAAGCACAAAAAGTCCAAAAGCATCATCGCTCTAGGACTTCGCCTCGCCGGTCTCGCGACTCAGCTGAGGCCCCTCCCGGCACCGTCCCGCCCCCGCGGCCCCGGACATGCCTGTGGAGTCGCCCCCGTCATACCCGCCCTTCCCGGGTTCGGGGCGGATCCGGCCAAAATACAGGAATTCCTGTCGGCCATGGCCCGCCTCTTCGGGCCTTCAGGCCCCTCCGGTGCGCCTTCGGGCCCCGCGGGCCCTGATGGGGTTGCTCCGGCGTCGCCGGCGGCTCCGGCCCCGGCGTCGCCCGTGCCTCCAGCCTCGATCCCGGCTCCGGCCCCGGCCTCGATCCCGGCTCCACAACCCCCATCGACGCCGGTCGACCTAGCGACGCCTCCGCCGGCGCCGATGTCTCCGGTGCCGTTCTCGACGCCGCCCTGGGCTCCGGGCGGCGTCGTCCCCAGTTCCTTCCGGCTCCGGACATGGACCCGGAGCGGCGTCGCTCGGCGCCGGCTCCGGCGCCGATGGGACCTTGGGTCCCAAATGTCCCGCCTCCTCCTTATTTTGCACCAGAGGAGGACCAGGAGGACTGGGAGGGGTCTGATGACCCTCTGACGCGCAACTGTCAGTTTGATGAGGACTGGACAGAGTCTAGGGAGGCCAGTGGTCTGGATACTTCCCCTGACACTGGCATGCTGTCTCCTCCCGTGGCTACGGAGGAGGGGCCAATTTTGGTACGGTGTTGCGTAGGGCTGCTGGGGCCTTACGTCTCCAGCTCCCTACTTTGACGGTCAAGCCTAACATCTTGACAGAGGTGCTTCAGCCGGCAGCCTCCTCTGCGGAGACTGTGCTGCCGTTTAACGACGCCCTCACTGACGTTCTTTTGGGCGCCTGGTCCAAGCCCAACACAGGGGCTCCTGTGGATCGGAACGTGTCACGACGCCATCGCCCTGCTCCGGGCGACCCCCTGTTTCTTTCTGTCCACCCCACTCCTGAGAGCTTGGTTGTCCAAGCCTCCGCTTCCCAAACCGCCTTCCCTACCGCTCCTCCGGATAGGGAATCCAAACGCCTGGATCAGTTTGGGAAGAAAGGTTTTTCTTCCTCCAGTGCTGGCTTGCGGTCCGTTAACACCGCTTGTCTTTTGGGCCGATATACCCACTCCCTGTGGGATTCGGTGGCGGATGTTTTGCCCCAGTGCCCTGAGGAGGTCCAGGCACTGCTTTCCCGCGCCATTGCGGAAGGAAGGGATGCGGCCAAATACACTATCCGTTGTGGCCTTGACACCGCCGACTCGCTGGGCAGGTCGATTGCAACGACGGTGGCGCTCCGACGCCACGCCTGGCTGAGAACCACTGGTTTTTCAGGGGATGTCCAGAATACTCTCATGGACATGCCCTTTGATGGAAGTCGGTCTTTTTGGGTCCAAAGCAGACCATGCGTTGGAGCGCTTTAAGGACTCACGGGCTACTGCCAAGTCCCTGGGCCTTACTGCTACACGCCCTCCGCTGCCTTCTGCTTTTCGCCCCTATCGTGGCCACGGTAGGGGCGCCCCTTCACGTCAGCAGCCCAGCCACCGGCCCGCGCAGCAGGCGTCTTCGCGTGGCCGAGGACGTGGATTCCGCCGTGGCGGATCGGGCAACCAGCGTGCGGGTCAGGCCACCACCTCCAGCCCTCCCCTTCGAGACCACCCCCCCAGCCATGCCACCTCAATTCCACCGCATGTCAGGGGATCACTTGGTGCTTCTACAGAAGGAAGTCACGGCCCTCTTGACCAAGAGGGCCATCGAGCATGTTCCGACCCCAGAAGTAGGGCGTGGTTGCTACTCCCACTACTTTCTGGTGCCCAAAAGGACAAGGAGGACATGCGTCCTATCTTGGACCTCCGGAACGTCAATCGCTTCCTCCGGAAGGAGAAGTTCAAGATGCTCACCCTAGCTCAGGTCTTGACTGCCCTCGACCCTGGAGACTGGCTGGTAGCGTTGGACTTGCAGGACGCATATTTCCACATCCCCGTCCTGCCGGCCCACCGGCGTTACCTTCGGTTCACGGTAGGCCCCGAGCATTTTCAGTTCACCGTGCTCCCCTTTGGCCTTACCAGTGCCCCTCGGGTGTTCACGAAAGTGATGGCGGTGGTCGCAGCTCATCTGCGCCGGGCCGGGGTTTCAGTCTTCCCCTACCTCGACGACTGGCTGCTGAAGGCGGGCTCGTCCCAGGCAGTCGTCTCCCACCTCCAGACTACGGCCGAACTCCTGCACTCGCTGGGGTTCTCCATCAATGTGCCGAAGTCGCATCTAATTCCTTCTCCACAGCTCCTTTTCATCGGAGCAGTTCTGGACACGACGCAGTTTCGGGCCTATCCTCCCGAACGGCGAGTCCGGGATATTCAGGCTATGATTCCAATCTTTCAGCCTTTATCCTGGGTTTCGGTACGGATGACCCTGAGGCTGCTGGGCCTCATGGCCTCCTGCATCCTGCTGGTCACTCATGCCAGATGGCATATGCGGGCTCTGCAGTGGGACCTGAAGTTCCAGTGGACGCAGCACCAGGGCAACCTGTCCGATCACGTCCAGATCTCGGAGGGGACTGCAAAACAGTTGCAGTGGTGGCTCTCGAACCGGCAATGGGTCATGGGCAGATCCCTCTCCCTTCCCCAGCCAGAGCATACAGTTGTGACGGACGCGTCCCTTCTGGGATGGGGCGGTCACATGGGAGAGGCGGAGATCAGAGGCCTCTGGTCTCCGGCGGAGTCCCGGCTCCATATCAACCTTCTGGAGCTCCGGGCGATCCGGCTTGCACTCAAGGCATTCCTTCCCTCTGTCAAAGGGAAGGTAGTGCAGGTGTTCACAGACAACACCACCGCCATGTGGTACTGCAACAAACAGGGCGGGGTGGGGTCTTGGACCCTTTGTCAGGAGGCTCTGCGCCTCTGGACATGGCTGGAACATCAGGGCATGTTCCTGATGGTTCAACACCTGGCAGGTTCTCTGAACGCCAGGGCGGACGAACTCAGCCGCAGGTGCATGATGGATCACGAATGGCGTCTTCACTCGGAAGTGGCGCAAGGACTCTTTCTACAGTGGGGAGAGCCTTGGTTAGATCTATTCGCCACCGAAGAGAACGCGCAATGTCATCAGTTCTGCGCGTTGGAATTTCCAAGGCGGCACTTGCTCGGCGACGCTTTTCGTCGCGAGTGGAGTTGCGGTCTGTTGTACGCCTTTCCGCCTATACCACTTCTACCCAGAGTGTTGAAGAAGATTCGGCACGACCGGGCCCAAGTCATTCTTGTGGCTCCGGACTGGGCTCGAAGAGTTTGGTATCCCGAGCTACTCAATATGAGCATAGATCCCCGATCCGTCTGCCTCTTCGGGAGGATCTTCTGTCGCAGCAGCAGGGGACGGTCCTCCACCCGAACCTGTCCAGTCTACACCTGCTTGCGTGGAGATTGAGCGGCGGCAGTTGATTCCTTTCGACTTGCCTCCCGAAGTTTGTGATGTGATTCTGGCAGCCAGGCGTCCCTCCACTAAGGTGGTATACGCCTGCAGGTGGAACAGATTTGTGGCATGGTGCACAGCAAAGGCTGTGGATCCCCTTTCTGCCCCTCTTTCGGAGGTCCTTCTGTTCCTTCTCTCTCTGGCCCAACAGGGTTCTGCCCTGGGTACCATCAAGGGTTATCTTTGTGCTATCTCGGCCTTCCTCAGGCTCCCTGATCAGCCCTCCCTTTTCAAGTCCCCTGTTGTTAACAGGTTCTTAAAGGCATTACTCACCTCTTCCCTCCTGTTCCGTTTGTAATGCCTCAGTGGGACTTGAACTTGGTTCTTACCTTTTTAATGTGCGCTCCCTTTGAGCCTCTGCATAACTGTCCTCTTCGTCTTCTGACTCTGAAGACAGCCTTTCTGGTGGCCATCACCTCCGCTCGGCGGGTGAGTGAGCTCCAGGCTCTATCTTGCAAACCTCCCTTTCTGTCTGTTCATCCAGACAAGGTTGTTCTTCGGACGCGTCCGTCCTTCTTGCCGAAGGTGGTTACTGCTTTCCACATTGGGCAGACCATCACTTTGCCCACCTTCTTTCCGCCTCCGCATCCTTCCAGAGAGGAAGAGAGGCTCCACCGTCTGGACCCAAAACGTGCGCTCTCCTTCTATATCGACCGCACAAAACACTTCCGGGTGGATGACCAGCTCTTTGTTGGCTACGTGGGCGCCAAAAAGGTCGGGCGGTGCACAAGAGGACCATCTCCCGCTGGGTTACCTTGTGCATCAAGACCTGCTATTCTTTGGCCAAGAAGGAGCCTCCTGTTGGGCTACGTGCCCATTCCACCAGGGCAACGGCTGCTACCACGGCCTTGGGCCGCGGTGTTCCGCTGCCGGTTATCTGTCAGGCAGCTACGTGGGCCTCGCTGCACACGTTTACTAAGCATTACTGCCTTGACAGTCAGGTCCGGAGGGACGGCTTCTTTGGCCGTTCTGTCCTCCAGGACTTCCTTGTCTGATCTTTGTTCGCAGACCCACCACCGGGGTTGGTATTGCTGGGGTATCTATTCTAAGGTAAGGAATCTATCACTAACGTGTCTCTTTCAGATGCACAAGTTACTAACTTGTGTAACGATATATCTGTAAGAGACAGTAGTTAGTGATAGATTCCTTACCGCCCACCCATCCTCCCGTTCTGCGAACTGATTTCTAGGGTTAAGGACATCCCTTTCAGGGCCCTAGTATTTTTCAGACACCTGTGTCAGCTTCTTGCATGGCTCTGCGTTCCTGGCGCGGAAAGTCGTGTACAGAACTGACGTCAGCGCGCAGGGCGGCGCCTAAGTACTGCCCGCGACGTCATCCCGGCGATCACGACGCCGACAACGGACGCGGAGCCGCACGACGCCGCCTACCGACGCGCAAGGGTACTGCTACGCAAAACTTTCCGGATCCAGCCTGACGCCTGGGGATATTCTAAGGTAAGGAATCTATCACTAACTACTGTCTCTTACAGATATATCGTTACACAAGTTAGTAACTTGTGCATTCATAGGTTATGGGGATTTGTTGCACGGATGTGCCTGTAGTTCGGATGTGCCTGTAGCACTCACTGGCTGAAGGATGGGCCTGTTCGGGTTCGCCAAGAATTTTATGCCCCAGTGTGGGTGAGGGATGGGCGTATTCTCTGAGGGATGTACCATTGTGAAGTAGACACACCAGAGAATTTATTTCCCTTTTCATTCCTTTTTTCTTTCTTTCATAAAGTGTGGCCCTGTTTTCCTTACTGCAGGCTCCCAGTTTCACCAACTGCAAGGTTGTAGGTCTACCCCTCTCTTCACTGTTGCCTAATTCTTACTTCTCTGATTGGCCTTCTGCCTACCTCCTTCCCTCCAGACCCGATGGCCATGGCCCATCATTTGTCAGGCTGGCATAGCAGTTAGAGGGCCTACTCACTGCATTCAAGCAGTACTAGTGTCATTTGTGAATAGCTTGGCTTCCACTCTCCTTTGGTATCTGTCTCGTGTTGTTAAGGCATAGAAATGACACGCTGTAAGTGCAATACTTTGTAGACTATCTGCAGCAGTTGGCCATCATGGATGCTCTCTGATGCCAAACGAGAGGCGTGGGTGATTGAGAAAGGCAGAGCAACGACATTGCAGGAGAGCAGAGATCTTGCGCACTTCAAGGCAGTACTTCGTCATGCATCTCAGGTTTTCTTGTCTTGAATGCACATATGTCGAAAGGAGGGCACCAGTGCCAATGTTGCCAGATGGCTGCTGTTGAATCTGTGTTTTGTTGACTTACTCCCTCCAATTTAAACTCCACTCCTAATTTAGTCTACTGTTATTTACGCTATTAACTTCTGAATACCAGCATTCTTACTTCTGATGCTACACAGTTCAACTTCACAGTTAGAATGTAGCACATGCACACGACACAGTTCTCAGATGTGCTTAATTAGCTGTTATATGGCTGTAACAGGACACAATATTAACACAACAGCACAGATTTGACACAGCCCTTTACAAGCAAACCACACGGTTGCTGTTAATGTGCCTCTCCAGTATTGAATCTTTCATAGATTAACATGCTTGAATCTTCCTGGTCGTCATGGTGGGAGTACCACGGTATTTAAAACAAGCCGTACCATTTAAGTACATTGATAGACCTAGAGAAAGCAAGTGACATTGGGTCTATTTAAACAATGTGAATAGGTTAACAAACTTCAGCCAATCGGAGGCAAGACCCTGAACCACCTTTTCCCTGCAGAGCCATCATACCTCAGATTTCTAACTGCACATCCTATGTGAGGGAATCTCCCTGAGCTCTGCTCAATTGTTACAGTTTGTGGACGTTTGACCGTTTTTCATCGGTCAAGGAAGATAACATTGGACTGCTTCAGCTCTGAGGTACAAGTTTTTCCTCAAGATTACCTTCAATTTGTCTGAGGGATCTAAAAAGGCTTTTCAGGCCATGCAGTTCTCGTAGAAAGCCAAGACTTTATTTTTTTTAGGATCCCCATAAGGAGTGCCTATGTTGTTTGCATCCTAACCATAAGCTTAAGGAATGTACACTGCAGAAATAAAGTCCAGATCAGAATCTGTTTCTGATGAGGGTTCGAGTTGCTCTCCACCTGAGCGAAAACGCATAAATGAGGGCTCTACCTCATCTGTAAAATACCCTAAAGAACTAAAGGCTGTTGAAAAATCATCAAGATCTAAAAATAAAAAACAGGCTCTATGGACTCCTCTTCAGACTCTGCTCATTAATAAATCATCCCATTCTGTGCCTGTCACTCCTCAGAAAGATGCATTGTCAACGAAAATATGACCCATCGATGCTAACAGCAGCATCGATGAGAAGTTCGCCTACAGTACGTTACCTGTCTATTCCTATAACAACGGTGAAGATGGTCACTGTGACCACAACGGCTTCGCCAACAAAAGGCGTGACGACTACCTTGCCGATGACTGCTTTCAAATTGCTGTCGACTAGACCATTATTGGCGGCCATAACACAGACTGTTGATGAGGCAGAAAAGGTGGCATTTTTTAGTGAAAGTGCCTCTACTCAGACCAGACCTGATGTCGCCTAGTAAGGTCTCCCAGCTGCCTCTGGCCCAGCTCCTGGACGTGGAGGAATCCGGAGATGAGGGACTTTTCGGTCCTGCATATAGCCTTTCTCAATTAAGGGTAATGTGCCAGACGGATGAGGAAGACGTTCCTAACAAGGACAATTCCAGTTTCATGGAAGAGGATTATTTATTCATGGCTCGCCAGCCGCCTATGTCTCATCGATATGACTCTTTCCAGGAGTATTATCCTTACGAAGAGCCCTATGAAGAACCACAAGGCTCAAGGGAAGATACCATCGCAGTGCCCATCTCTGGGCACTGATTTGAGCCACATGATTATTACACGCGTTTTCCAGAAACGCATGTGCCAGTCCCTTTCGCTCTGGGTCGTTCAGAGGCACCTTTGCTTAAAAGTCCTACACCCGTTTGTACGCAAGAGGTCAGATCCGTACTTCCTCCCATCACAATCAGGGATGGTTATATAGCAAGCGATGGATATGATCAGGCTGAGGAAGGAGAATTACTTCAAGATCCAAATTCATCGGGTCAGTAGTGCGATGACTGTCGCTCCATCATCACCTTCACCAGCATGTTCTCATGAGGACATAGGAGGCTTTCATGAGTTACTGGAACATACTTTCAAAAGATTTGATCTGCCTCTCCCAGTAAAACAAACAACGTTTTCCATACGATTTTAAGAACTCAGCAAGAAAATCTGTAAGATCTATCCCCATTGTGAATTATATTTGGGAAGAAGGTCTAAAGTAGATGAAGATCCCAGCTTCAGTCACCACTGTGGTTCCTCGAATGGAAATAAAAATACAAGGCTCCAGACATTTCACCGGCCAGCTTGATAGGGCATCCACACCCAGATTCAGTGGGTATGCAAGCTGCACAGCAACGCTCCAGAAATCCTTCTGCCTCTTGTTCAGTTCCACCAGATAAGGAAGGCAGAAAGCTCGACAACATCAACAAGCATTTTGCAACAATGGAAGCCACCTCCATCACAGCATCAAATGTGTTGGCCATTCTGGGTCGCTACAACCCCCAAATGTGGTCCGATCTTGCATCTCTCCTCGATCACCTTTCAGAGGGCGCCAGGGTGTCTTCTGAGATTGACACAGCTATGGACATATCTTCCACCGCTTTTAGACAGGTGGTGGGCTCAGCAGTTCTACACCGGCAGGGTTGGTTAAAAGCCACCTGGTTCTGCCCTGAGGCCCAAGGCAAGATTTTGATTATGTCCTTTGATGGGGAGACCTTATTTGGCAAACATGTGGATGACGTCCTTCAGGCCATCAAGGCTGACACAGACAGCGTGCTCTCTCGGAACGCTACAACAGAGGCGTTTTCAGTCCTTTTGTGGAGGAAGAGGATAATACACAGAGACCCTCAAATCAGTCGTACAGGTATCCGTCGTATGCACAACAAGGATATCGACTCAAGTACACCGAGCAACAACAGCAATGCAGAGCCTCCAACATGGCATACTTTAGACAACCTGCATGACGGTGACCCCGGCTGGGGGAAAAGCCCAAGATACTTCAAGAAGTCTGTGGCATTTCTCCAGCACTAGTCACCTTATTCCACCACAGTCAACCTTTGAGCCGCCACCTCTCCTCCTTTTACAACCAATGGGAGAGCATCACCACGGGCAAATGGGTGTTGGACATCATGCATTATGGTCACACCCTTGAGTTGGTTAAAAAGCCCCCCTGTCACCCCCCTCCCAAGAGAGCGCATCAACACATACCTCTCCTAAAACAGGAAATTTCTATAGAAGATGTTTCTTTCTGACAGCGCGGTAAAGGTTTCTATACAAACTTCTTCCTCCTAAAGAAAAAGTCCGGGAAAGGGAGACGTCATGGATCTGAGGCAGCTGAACAAATACATAAAACAAATCAACCCTTCAAAATGTTGTCTCTGCAAGAAATTCTGTTAATGATCAACAGAGGGGATTTCATGACATCTCTCGATCTCAGACGCATATTTTCACATTCCCATTCATGTGAAACGTCGTCGGTTCCTGAGGTTCAAGGTGGCTAGGTCTTTCCCTTTGGCCTACAGTTGGCTCCCCGGGTTCTCGAAGAGCATGGTGCCAGTAGCTTCTTTTTTGAGAGAAAACTGGCAACAGGTAGTCACCTACCTGGATGAATGGATGGTCAAGGGATCCACATTCTCCTCTACAAAAGAATCTACCCTGGCTTGTCGGCAGCTATTCAAGTCTCTGGGGCTAAAATTGAATACAAAAAAGTCATCCCTCATACCAACCCAATTGTTGGTGTTCCTTGGGGCCATTCTGGACACAGCAGTCGCCAAAGCTTACCCAACCGCAAAGAGAGTTCAAAGGATAATTCAGACAGCTACTTCCCTTCATAAAAGAAAGTCAATTCAGTGAAGATGCACAAATCAATATTGCAGATGCTATCCTTGTGCATCTCAATAATCTCAAACTGTTGTCAGATTCACGGCTCGATCGAAGATATTGACATCACCCCTATGATGAAGCAAGCTTTGTCATGGTGGGGAAAGAAGAGCAATATTACTCCAGGTCTCACTTTCGAGGCAGCATGTCCAAGCTTCATAATGACAGTGGATGCTTCCTTGGACAGTTGGGGAGCGCATCTCCAGGAGCTAGAAAACAACAGACAGTGGTCTGTTTCTGCCCAGAATTCCCGGATCCTATTTTCTGGTGAGAATGGACAATACCACCACTATGTTTTATCTCGCCAAGCAAGGGGGAACGAGATCTAAAAACCTTTCATCTCAAGCCCAGCAAATCTGGAAGTGGTTACTGAAACACGCCATCTCGCTGCAAGTTGAACATGTCCCAGGCATAGACAACGTATGGGCGGATTCTCTCAGCAGGGCAACCAGTCAATGCCACAAATGGAAAATCAGCCAAAAACAATTGCCTCAGGTCTTCAAAAAATTGGGTACCTCAAGCCTTGACCTCTTTGTGACTATTCAATAAGAAATGCGTAATGTTTGCGAGAGGTTTTTTTTTGGGGGGGGGATGCTCTTCAGATACAGTGGACGGAAATGTTCGCCTATGCGTTTCCTCCCTTCCCTCTCATTACCAGGGTGGTATGCAAGAAGAAGAGGGAGCCATGTCATCTCATTCTCATAGCCCTTGCATAGCCGAGACATTATTGGTACATGGAACTTCTCCTAATGTTGGTATGTCTACCCATCCAGTTCCATCTGATTGAGAACCAGATTTCCATGAACGGCCAGATATTGCACCCACAAATAAAGTCTCTCAATTTGTCGGCATGGCACCTCATGATCATGAGTTTGGATATCTTACTATTCCTGCAGACTTTAAATCTATCCTGGAACAGTTGCATGTTTTTCCCCCACAAATAAATCTTATGTGGTGAAATGGAAAAGATTCTGTCAGTGGTGCGTCAAGAATGATCGGCATCCATTTCACTCTTCTCCGGAGCAACTGTTGCCATATCTCCTTCACTAGGCAAAGGCAGGCTTTGCACACTCTTGCATAAAGGTGCATTTAGCAGTGATTTCTAGATTCCGCAGAAAGACTGGTGAAATCTCACTATGGTCCACTAGGCTGGTAAAGGAATACATGAAGGGCCGATTCAGGGCCTTCCCATCAATAAAACCTCCTGCAATATCCTGGCAGCTAAATGCGGTTCTTTCCCAACTCCAGAAACCACCTTTTGAACCTATCCATAAAGTGGATATGAAGTATGTCTCATGGAAGGCTGCCCTTCTATTGACCCTCACATCAGCCAGAGGGATCAACGAAATTCAGACTTTTACAGTCATTGAGACGTTTCTACAATTCAGGGAGGTTAAGATATTGTTGAGAACCAACCCAAAATTCATCCTGAAGGTTCCGACTCTCAACTTGAAAGTAGCTATTTATTTTGTCAACATACTTTAAGAACCTTTCCTATGCTGCGGAGAGGGCTCTCCATTCTCTGGGTGTCAAATGTTGCTTGAAATTCTATATTGACAGAACAGAAGCTTTCAGAAAATCAGATCAGCTTCTCATCTCTTTCACACCTCCCAGAAAAGGCTATGCACTCTCAAGAAGCAGTATAGCCGTTGGGAGTTTGCCTGCGATTGCTTTTTGCCATGACAAAACAGGAAGACCGCTGTCTACGAAAGTTGCTGCACACTCAGCCAGAAAGATGGCTACATCCACAGCCTTGTTTGCTAGAGTATCGCTCCCAGACATCTGCAGGGCAGCAACGTGGTTGAATACCCATACCTTCACCAAACACTACTGTTTGGATTCAGCATGAAAGGCAGATGCTGCTATTGGACAGGCAGTTTTACATTACTACTTTCATTAAAGTACAGATTATTTTTGGTTTATTTCATTGTGGTATGTTTTTCTAATAATGTATTATAATTGCTTATATAGCCACTGTGTTTTATCTATGACTGTATTTCACAGTGGTTCATGTCTTACTTCAGTAATGCCTCTTTGGAGAGTCGTTACGCCTAACCCTTCTCCATTTCTCCTTTATTTACTGCTAGCTACTCTGATTCAAGCATGTGAATCTATGAAAGATTCTATACTTTAGAAAAAACAAGTTACCTGTACACTGGTTCTCCAGTATGGATATCTTTCATAGATTCAAATGCGACCCACCCACCTCCCCGTTTAGGCCACCACTCTTGTACTTCATGGATATATGCACACTTGTGCGAGGGAGGTATGGTGGTGCCGCAGGGGAAAGGTGGTTCAGGGTCTTGCCTCTGATTGGCTGAAGGTTGGGTCTATTAAAACCATATGTATGTGTTAACAATCTCACTTGCTTTATCTATGTCTTTCAATGTACTTAAATGTTACTGCTTGTTTTAAATACCCTGGGGCTCCCACCATGACGACAGGGAAGATTCATGCATGTGAATCTATGAAAGATATCCACAGTGAACAGGTACAGGTAAGTAACTTGTTTTTTTCTGAAAGCACTTTTCACTAATCAACCTCCACAAACTTCCAACACAAGGTAATAAATATGATGGCACCCACACATCCAGCAACATATGCTTCAAAGGCGCTTCTCAGCATGCCAAAAAATGGTATTCTCTCATTAACAAATTCCATCACATAACAGTACATACCCAAGTGAAACTCAACATCAAACCAATTCAGTCCACAGACGGATATCAGGACTTTACAACACCATATAATACCTCCAATTCATACATACTAACCTACTGGATAGTGCTGAAACCAAATAATCAAGTTGGCTTGTAACCATTTTCTTTATTCCTCTGACCTAACCCAACAAACATACAGCACACCTAATTATCTAAACCAAAACCTTGAATATCTTTGCACTGCCTACTATTACTCTCAAATAACACAAAACTCTGTCGCATTATGAAGACCTTGAAAGTGGGTCCAGAATATACCAACCATTATTGTCACTGTGTGGCCTTACCAATGGCAGAATGGGTGCCTTATAGAGAGTAAGAACATTACATAACTTGGAGATGGGGTTGAGAACGTGAACTCGTATGAGGGGAAACACCCGTGTTGGAGATTAGCAGAAGCCCTACCCTGTTTCAGCACTGAGTTGCACTTTACCAGTGCTAGCAGACTTGCTTCTAATGGGTACCCCCATGGATCTTGATGTAGAAGATAACCAGTGTTGTCTACGTGGATCACCACCACTCTGCAACTCACCACTGGAAGGAAGGGTGGCTGTCTCTGCTAAGAAGATTGGCTTCAACTCCAACACATTTATTAGATGTGTCCTTGAAGTAATTGAAGCTCTGTTTTCTGCAGTATAACCCAGCTGACTGTCACGTTTCCACTGGACATAAACTGATCACTTGGGAGAAATCTGTCTTACCTGGCTGGAGGCTAGTATCAACCCAATAAACCAGATTTGATTGGATAAAAATAGGTGATGGGCGAGGATGGTATGTTACTGTGAACGCCGCATTGAATAGGGTCTTTTGTATATGGCTAAACATGACTCTGTATACTCCTTTTATGTTGCTTGGATAATTCAGTCATCCTAGCATAGATAGCAATAGCTTGCTTCTCCTGGCAAACCACAACCTGTTCCAGGGTCTCGAAGGCCTGAGGTGCAAAATTAAGATTGATTGGCAGTGTTGGTTTCCCACTGCAAAGCAGATGCTCTTCTCCAGAAGGGATAGGTGGAAGTAGACATCCTAAAATTCCAATAAGCGCAACGTCATTTTTAGGTCGAATTTACAGACTGCTTTTATTTATCCTCAAATACCTATTGTGGACAAAAGCAATAGTTTTTTTATTTTTATTAAACTTTTTTTTTTTTTTTGCATTTTCATCAATACAAACAACATGCATGAATGTTCGTGTAATAGTCCAAAGTCACAGGTTGTCTCATCATACAGATTCAGTGTCTTAAGCAGCATGGTAATATTTCAAAGAAACATCAAATAAGAAAACCAATGACATTAATAATTGCCAGCAGCATTACGGTCCATAAACCAACCTCACTCACAGTTACCTACGAAAAGGCAGGTTGCATCAAAACAATTACTTTGCCTCCCCCCATAGAGCGAACCCACCAGTCAGTGTCGTGCATCTACATTTTGCATCATCAAGAAGTATTCAAGCCAAACAATATACTGTTCTCACCCCACTGCAGCCGGGACAATTCCTTGTTCTAGCTGAGACTCGGTTTCTTGTCTAAGAGTCTCGACATACGTCTTGTAGGGTCCCCAGATATCTTTGGGGCGTGACGTGCTGGGCATCATGCTTGCATAAAGTTCACTGTGTACATTACAATAGGCGATACTGCGCAGCCAACCCTGGACGTTTGGGGCAGTTTTGCGCCCCCAGTGTATTGCCACCTCCCGCTTAGCCAACAAAAGACCTAATGCAGCAAATCTACGGATTTTTAGGGGAAAAGTTGCAGTGTAGCCCAACAGGGCGATCTCCGGAACCGGGGTCAATGGGATGGTCAACATCAGCCCAAGCGTGCGGTGTACCTGCACCCAATAGTCGTGTAGTTGCGGGCATGTCCAAGTAAGGTGTGCAAAATCTGCATGTGGGGCAGAACATTTGCGACAATTGTGTGGTTTAGATGAGTCTATTTTATGTGCTAATGCCGGGGTAAAGTAGATGCGACGTAAAAATTTAAAATGTAGGAGTTTGTGTCTGCTGTTAAGAGAAATGTCTTGCGTGACCGAGCAGCAGTAAGCCCACTGCTCATCAGTGATTGTAATACCCAGGTCCTGCTCCCATGCTCTGCGAGTCTTGCTGTCCTGTACAGGTTTCAGTGTGGCGCATGCTCTGTAAAGTTTAGATATCATGTGCGTTCCATCTGCATTTTCTATAAGCATCGTTAGGGGTGGAAACGAGGCTGGCTCTAGCGGGAATGTCGGGAAACTGGAGCGCAATGCGGAGTGAAGGCGGCTCAATACAAATTTGTCCATAAAGTCTACTGCGTTAAAGCGTGCATCCTCCGAGGGTGAGGAGATGTGGCCAACAGGGTAAAGGTCTCCCAGCTTGGTCAAGTCGAGCTTCGTCAGAGTGCGCTGCACCAGTCGTTCCCCCGTGATGGGAATTAATCGGGGATTAATGACAGTAGGGCAGAGGAATATAACCGCTCCGTTCCAGTGATACGGCACAGTCTATGCCATGCCCAGCACGTGGAGGATACTGTCTGAATGTCGAGCGGGTCTCTGGGAAAACCCACGGGTAATACAGCGGAGAGGTGCCCGGGCAGCACCAAGTCCGCTTCAGTCCTTAAATAGGGGATTCTGGCATCTGGATGATACCAGGTATATGCATAACTACACTGTGCCACCAAGTAATAGAGCTCAAAATCTGGAACGTTGTAACCCCCTCTTTCATATGGCATCGTAAGGACTGCCCACCGGACCCGTGCATGTTTACCGCCCCAAACAAGATGACTCAGGAGAGAACGGAGTGTACTAAAGAAATGCTTAGTGAGAGGAATCGGTATATTGTTGAATAAATATAAAAATTTGGGAAGGACAACCATTTTTAGGTCGAGCCTCGAGTAGCGCGCAAGCGTTGCTTAGAGGCGAAGACTTAATGTAAGCGGTTTCAAAAGCAGTCCCACAAACGCTCGTGCGTCGTGGCTGGCCTTTTTGAGATGGGTACGCGCGGCAAACATATGTTTCCAATTATCGTGCCCAGACGCGGGCGCGATAAGTGGAAACACATGTCTGCCGCGCGTACACATCCAAAGGCCAGCCACGACGCACGAGTGTCTGGTCAGCTGAGCGTCTCGTCAGCTGAGCAGACTGCCGCGCTCGCTCGTTGTTTTGTTGACACTGCGCTTTGGTTCTATTCACGGGAGAGTATGGGCTCGCATGACGGCATCAAAGCACCCAAGCCTTATGAAGCTCGTTAAATGGAGAGTAGATAAAGGAGGCTCCTTTAAGGAGCTCTTTCATTGCGCTCCCTGGTGCCCTACCCTTTTGTTGAACTGGCTATCAGAATTTGGCGCCATTCCTCTAATCTGTATTGCCCCGCCTCCACAGCAAGCGTAGTCCTACAGCATACTCTGAGTTTCCTGAGCACTAGCAGCAAGGGTGTAGGAGTCGGAGACATCACATTTCTGGAGAGCACGCTCCGCCTTGGAGAGCAGAGGCAGGGGTGTGACGTGGCCCGAAGAGTCAAAGCACGAGCCATCAAATGATGTAAATCCGACATCACGTCATGAAGAAATTTGATAAAGGCTTTAAAATTAAAAAAATTAACAATTACCAGTGTCTCAGGTACATACAATTTATATCACAGAATGGAGTGGCATTTATACTTTTTTTAAACATGAAATATTCAAGAACACACTCCCATGCCCTGACTACCTTTCCACGAATTACCCAAAATGCCAGTTTACTTTCTCTGTTTATATAGCCTATATTCGTATTCAATGTATAGCAAGATTGTTTTATGTTAAACACATTGCCTTACTACTTTACAAGGGATAGTTTTAAGATACTTTATATACACGAGTCGGAGATGTTGCGCATGCGCAGTCTGTGGTTAAGTCTGGTTTTGCTGTTCTGTTAATGGATATCTGCTAGAATCGACCTAGTCTCTCTTTTAACAGGCTGGTTCTTTTGATCCTTTGTAATGTTTGCGACATGCTAAATTGCGGACTTTACTTTGCTTCTTCCGGTCAGTTGACCTTTCCACAAGCTTCCTGTTTACATTAAGAGAAGCTGCACTGCGTGTCCTCACGTGAGGAGCTAGGGGTGCATTGAGATTGTGAGGGGTAGGCGTGGACTTGTATACACGAAGTACACTACGCTACAGTGCCTCACTGATCGTACCTCCTGTACCCAAAAGCCTAAGTTATAAGTGAACGTTCAGATTCCACAGAGGGTAACAAGAAGACGACGCACCATGGTACTGATGAAATTAAAGCAAATTACACATTGTTGCCAAGTGGTGCCATGATAGGCACGTCACTTTCCGCCAGCCAACTTCACTAAAAATACTGAGATTTTTGTTCCTCCTCTAAACTACAAATCCCAAAATGCAACTGCATTTGCCTATAAAACCAGGACGTGTGGATTCCTGTCGGATTAAAAACATGAGATGGGCCACTGGGCAGCCGTCCTCAGCAGACGGTTCTGTTCTCCCGGAACACCGCCCCTACAGTCGCAGCAGGCACTGGTCTGGTTTTTGCTGTGTCTGGACGGCTCTTCGTGAATATGCCCCTAGTTCTTCCTATCTTTCATCCTTCTCTCCCCGTGCTTAACTGCATCTTCACCCCTGCGCTTTGTTTCTTTGTTCTTTCACCTTCGCCTTCTTAATTCCCTCGTCCTTTTCTTTTTCCTTCTTTCTCTTGCCCCATTATTTTCTCATTCCTTTTATTCCTTCCCTCTTTGCCCCCTTTTCTCTGTCCCTCCCTAGGTTCTTTCCCTGTCCGCCCACCTTCCTTCTTTCCCCCTCCCTCGGTCTGCTCCGCCCTACCTTCCCTCTTCCGTCCATCCTTCCTACCTTCCATGTTTCCTTCTGCCCTACCTTTTTTACATCCCTCCCTTTCCTTCTCACGTTCCCTGTCGCTCCTACCCTGATTCTATTTGTCCCTCCATAGTATCCCCCGTCCGCTCCATCCTTTGCCCCAGGATCCCGGACTTTCCATTCTTTCTCCTTTCCCTGCTCCCTTGCTTCCCACCTTTCTTTCCTGCCTCTCTTCCATTATTCCATCCTTCACTCTTTCCTTCCTTCTTTCTGTCCTTTCTTCCGTCTGTCTTTTATATATTCCCTCTTCCTTCTTACCTCACCTGCAATCCTTCCCTTATTCCTTCTTCTTTTCCTCCTGTCACCAGTTCTTTCTTCTGTCCCATCTTTTTTCGTGCGCCTTTCCTTACACTTGCGAGATTTTGTCCTGCCTTCCGGTTTCACAGTTTTGTTTTGTTCGCACCAGGCCGTCCTTCACCTCAAAGGCCTCGAACCCCAGCGTCTGTTGTACTGGACACAGTATTTTAACTCTGTAGGTAGAGCGCTGACGCTGGGTGTGTTTGCTGCCGTTCAGGCTGTAAGCACGGATTGGTTCTTTGTTTCCTCTCTAGGACTCAGCCTTGCTTGTTGTGTGTAGATGTGTACTTGAAGCAATGCTTAATTTGTAAAAATAAACAAGCATTGGCATAGCCAATAGGTCTCGCCTTTGGGACCTTATAAGTGTTTCGCCATGCAACAGTTGATGTTGTTGTACTAAGGATATTGTGCTGCATAACTAAATACTTATAAGGTCCCAAAAGCGAGACCTATTGGCTATGCCAATGCTTGTTATAATAGCAACTCGGCCTGCCATCGACAGAGGCAATTTTAACCATTTTTCAATTTGAGTAGTGAGCGTGCTTACTGCCCTACCATAATTAAGACTGAGGATTTGGGCGGTGTCTAGGTGGACGTGAATACCTAAATATTTAACTGACTCTGTGCACCATTCGAGGGGAAACTTAAGTTCCCATGGTTGTGTGCTGGTTGTCAATGGAAATATGACTGATTTGTGCCAGTTTATGCCCAGTCCCGAGAATCTGCCAAATCTGGTGATTTCTCCAATCAGTTCGTTTAAGTTGTCTTGGGGGTGTCTAACATACAATATCGTGTTGTCTGCATATAATGATACCAATAGGGGTCGGTATTGAATTGCAGTCCCCAATGTAAATGCTTTTCCTGGAAGTGGCGTATGAGGGGGTCCATGGCCAATATGAACAATAGAGGGGAAAGTGGGCATCCCTGCCTGGTTCCTCGTGTTAGCTTAAAGGGACTGGAAAGTATGCCGTTTACGCGCAGCCGGGCAGTTGGTTTATTATATAAAAGAGCCGTTGTGGCAATAAAGCCCACAGGCATGCCCATGCGGCGCATTATAGAGAGAAAAAAGGACCATTCCAGGGAATCAAACGCCTTTTCTGTGTCCAGCAGAATGGCGGCGGCCGGTGTAGCTGGGTCAATCCTATGGATGACCGAAAAGAGCGTGCGGAGATTCAGGGAGGTGGAGCGGTGCGGCACAAACCCGGATTGTGCTGGGGAGATTATAAATTGCATCAGTTGGGACAGTCTATTTGAGATAATTTTAGCTAATATTTTATAATCTAAATTTACGAGGGATAATGGCCGATACGAGCCGCATTGCATAGGGTCTTTGCCTGGTTTGGGAAGCAAAATTATGACCGCCTCACGAAGCGTAGGGGGGAGAATCTGCCTTTCCAATGCCTATGCATAGACTTCAATGAGTTTGGGGGCTAAGATACCTTTAAACGTTTTGTAGAATTCCCCCGTGAATCCATCCAACCCAGGCGCCGAGGAACCCCGGATAGTGTCTATAGCAAGAAGCACATCTGCAACTGAAATGGGTTCAGCTAAAAAGTCCTGCATATGCTTTTCAAGATATACTAACGCAACTTCGTCTAAGTAGCCCTCTTGTGCTCCCTGGTCGTCTCCAATAGTAGACGAGTATAGTTTGGTGAAAAATCCTAGAAAGCTACTCTGGATGTCTTGCTTGGTGGTATAAGTGTGTGTGTCGGAGGTCCGCAGTTCAGTAATGTATGTTTTGTGGTAGGGTGGGCGTAACAGTTGGGCAAGAACTTTACCAGGTCTTTCCCCTTCTCCGTACCGTCTGGCAGCCTGGTATTTCCCCATAAATAAAATTTCCCTCTCTGCAGTGTCTCTGTAATCCTCCAAGAGTACCAATCGCCTCTGTTCATATGTAGGTTGTTGTGTAGTGGCCTCGTCCAGTGTTTTGAGGTCACGTTCGAGTCTCGTCAATGTGGTACGTATATCTTTGAGGACGCCAGTGTGTTTCGCAATGCATGTACCCCTAAGAACCGCTTTGAAGCCCTCCCATAGAACCGCCCATGAATCTACCGAGCCAGTGTTTATGTCAAAGTAATCTTCGATGGCCTCTTGTATCTCGGCCCGGAAGGCCTCATCCTGTAAAGCGCGGTTAGGGAACCGCCATTGGCGTTCAAAGCCCTCTGGGCGGGGGAACTGTAACTGCAATTTGACCGGGGAATGGTCCGAATATGTCCTAGGGAGAGTCTCCACCTGCGAGCACCAGCCGTGTATGTCAGACGAGAGCAGCCAAAAATCGATCCTCGTCCACGTGTTGTGTTGTCCTGAATAGTGTGTGTATTCTGTCGTGTTTGGGTTCCGTGTACGCCATACGTCTAATAGGGAGAACCTGTCGCAGAGCTCCTTGAGTGCGCGCCGAGCTCGAGGTTTAGTGTCTTGTGCCCCCGAGGTACTGTCCGCGACGGGGTCTGGCAGTATGTTAAAATCCCCGCCAACTATCAATGTCTGTGGATCAAGTTTGTCGAGCTGTGAGGACAGAGCGTGGAAAAATTCTGGGGAATCCACATTGGGGGCGTTTATGCATAAGAATGTAACCCTCCTACCAAACAGGGTCCCAGATACTGTCAGATAGCGTCCATCGCTGTCGTGTTTGCAGGAGCTTAAGCAGAATGGAACTGCGCTGCGTATTAGAATGGCTGTCCCCCTGGCGTAGTTACTGTAGTTTGCAAAATATCTATTTGCCGCCCAACTATACCCAAAGCGCGCCCCGTCATTCTTTGGGAGGTGAGTTTCCTGCAAAAAAGCAACATCTACCTTGTGTCTTATTAGGTAATGAAGGACCTGTCTGCGTTTTCGAGTGTTGTTCAAGCCCCTCACATTCCATGAGAGCAGAGTAAGGTTCGTTGGGCCCTCTACATTACCAAACTTGGTCATCTAGCCGGCGAAGCGGTTCTGGGAGTGTATACAGCTGACTACGAACATCAATGATTGAACTGGAATGCTGCAACCATGTGAAAAGGACAGACCTGTTAATGAAATTACCCGCCCACTTCCCCCCACCCAGCCAAATCCCCAACAGGAGAAAGGCCATACCCCAACTATGGATAAACATGAAGTACCAAATATCTTCACACATAAATGACGTTCCCAATAAACAGTACCCCAAAGTGGACCGAACCATATCCAAAGGATACACCATGGGGGGCAGCAACGCCCCGGCCGATCTCCAGCAAATTATAATATCAATACAACATTATGTAACGTGTTCCTGTATATTGAAACAATAGATCATGTGCTATGAAATAGTCCAATCATCCCGTGCCAGCACTTGAAAACAGTTCTGCACTTGCATCTGAGCCGCTGTGCAGGGGGGAAGATCTTGACCCAGCCCCGCTCGTAGGATTGTTCTTCTGCTTGTATACACGGCAGAACTCCTGCGCCTCCGTCGGGTTATCGAATATGCGGACCCTGCCCTCCACATCAACTCTCAGCCTGGCAGGATACAGCATACCATAACGTAGACCCAAATTTCTCAGGGCGGCCTTAACACCACTGAATTTCCGCCTAGCATCTTGTACCATGGCGGTGAAGAATGGATAGAAGGAAAGTTTGGCGCCTTGCCAGCCCACATCTCCCTTTTCTCGTGCCAGGCGAAGAATCGTGTCCCTGTCCCGGAAGTTCATGATACGCGCTACAATGGGCCTGGGAGGAAGGCCGGGGTTGGGGCGGGGGCCTAGTGATCTATGCGCCCTCTCTATGACAAAGCCAGGGGTGAAAGCCTCCTTGCCGAACAAGCCTACCAGCATATTTTCAATGAACAGGTCCATGCGCCCGGTGGGAGTTGTCTCGTGGACGCCTAGAATGCGTACGTTATTTCTGCGACTGCACGCCTCCAAGTCCTCATTCTTGATAGCCACTTCTTTTAAAATGCGCTCCACTCGCTCCAGGCGCTTTGCTGACTGGGCCGTTCCATCTTCAATATCAGAGATGCGGGCCTCTGCCACGTCTAGTCTTTTGTCATGCGCTTGAACTTTAGCGCCAAGACTGGCGATGGTGTTGTCGAGAGAATCGAAGCGTCCGTCTAGCGACTTAAAGCCCACCCGCATCTCTTGGAGTAGTGAGTGTACAGTGTCCGCTGCGCCATCTCCCGTCACCGGGCCCTGTGCAGAGTCCGCCATGATGGAATTTTGCTCTGGGGCGGTGTCTGCAAGTTTTTCGAAAGGGAGCGTTCTCTGTTTAGGGTCCTTGCGGCCCATGCCGCAGAAGGTGCAATTGTCGCCACCCGCTAGGTCTCCGTGGGCGTCTTCAGGGTGAACTGCTCTCTTCCGGGACGCGTGCGTGCTAAAGCAGTCAGCCACCTCCAGCCTCCATGCGCTGAATCAAAAGGGTCAGTGGGCGATCCGCGAGTGTGCCACGGCAGGCAAGCTAGATGTAACACCCCGCTACAAATAACTGATTACACTGCAAAGAAAGAGGGGGGGGCACGCCTCAGCTCCGCATGGCTGTGTCCGTGGCCGCAAATATAAAGCAGGCATCCATTGGCCACAGGGGACCAGGCACCTTTATTGTAGGCCTTGTAGAGCAGCGCAATGTCGTTTACGCTAGCAGGCTACTGAGAGGGATTATCACAATTCAGGCCGACCCTCAGCGACGTGACAGCCGTTGCTCCTCGGCCCCCAGTGTAGATTGCATGCCACAAGTGCTGGTAAGCGATGGTTAGTGATGGCAAGTGCTGCCCCAGCCTCCCGCTCGCCCACAGCGCCCCACACCGGGCAGCAGGCAGTCACGGGAGAACGTCCCCGGCAGTGGCTGATGAGGTACGCGTTGTTTCGTTGCGCGCCCCTCCCCCCGCGGCCCCCGCAGCCGTGGCAGGGCTCTGTCCCTGCGCCGGTATTGGTGGATCTCCCGGCCAGCGGCGCTGCTAGAAAGGGGCTGCGGGCGCCCTGTCCGTGGGGGGGGGGGGGAGGGGCGCGGCGGCACTCACCGGAGTCCGTTGCGGCCGGGGCCCTTACAGGTGGATTCAGGCCTCATGCATCGGGCCGGGAGACAGGAGCCACACTCGCGGAGGGGGAGCCGTGTCGCAGGGCCAGTCCGGCCATCCCCGTGCACCTAGCGGCTCCGCTTGTTTACCAGAGGGTGCAGCATCGCTTCGGTCATCCGCCTCTCAGCGCTCGCCTCGCGGCGCTGGCAGAAGGAACACGTCGTGTTGCTGGAGGGCCGGACGGAGCTTCAGAGCCGAGCGGCCATTTTAGTCGCCGGCTTGGCCACGCCCCCGACAAAAGCAATAGTTAAAGTGGAATTTTGTTCAGCTCCCTGCTTACCATGAATTGGCTTTCTTGTCAGTCTCATTTGCTTCTTATTTAATTCATTTTCTTCCTCTTTTTGTGCTTATTGACCACCCCTTTGCAATCCTATTGTTTGTTTGACTTGTATCTTGCCACTACATGGAAGCTTGCAAGGCCGTTGCCATATGGACTCTTGTTTAGCTGTCTCTCTTGTTTAGCGTGGGTGTTTTTGGTGCTTTGGCATGCGGCTCTCCATCTTGTAATGATGGGGGAACTCCATCTTAGTGGGACCCATTAAAGGAAAGGTTATACACTTTTTTCCTAGGCCTCCACCTTCAGATTTGATGACTTAATCCACAACTGTTGGCGAATGGTGTGGCCATTATCAAGTTCATGGTCCTGGTAACCATGTCAATGTAGTCCCTGGACAACCGTGTTTTCTATTTGGCAGCCTCTTGCCCAGGATGAGCATGAAGTTGCTGTCTGCCGGGGCATTTATTGTGCTAGGGAAAACACCACTTGAACATGTGTCAGATCTTGCACCTGAAGCTGGCTATGATGGTGTTGGCTTTTCTCGGGCAGAGAGACAACTATTAGATGCTCTGCTCTTCCCATATATCTCCAGCCAATCCTTGTCAACCTGGGAGAATGTTTCTACTCTTTAGAGAATCTGCCACCACTGCAGCTTTGGGTTGGAGTTCAAAGACTTATCTAATTACGTGAGTCACTGCAATTATGCGATTCTGTGGCGTTTTCTGCATGGTTATGGATTTGTCGCATTTGCCACATAATTAATCATATGCATAATTTGCAGATTTTAACATAAGAAAATTGTTTCTAGCTCAAACTGATAAAACTTTACTAAATACGCAACAATACATGTTGCTGCGCAGTCCAAAACCCTTTGAGGTTATCTTGTCACCTTTCGGTTGCTTATTGGTGTATTCGGGTGAGTACTAATAAGGTGAAGCCTTTGCCCAGACAGTGTTAACATATGTAAAAATTATGAAATAAAGAAGTAATAATATCACAAAATGTTCTGCATTTTGTCACATAATTTGCCTTTTCTTGTCTAATTTGGTTTTCCCCTGCTGTATAACTCCAGTGGCCTTGCAAAAGAATTTAAGATGGCATCTACGGAGAAACGTTTTCTACAAATCTGCTGAATCTCTATGATTAGGGCTGGCTCTGGTGAGGAAGTTGGATCACACTTTAAAAGCGTTGACTACAACTGCGTGGTAGCACCATGTAAGGTACGGGTCTTCGGGGTTAGTGTCTGTTTTCCCTCTGATAAGCCCTCTTGGAAGGATTCTTTTAAATAGATCATTGGAGGCCCATCTGTTATTGTCCCACATGTAGAGCCTCGGGACCTGAAGTCTGGACAAGCCACTCTTTTGGGCTGGTGGTGTCTGCTGGGAAAGGACCTTAGAAGGTGCATCATGGGGATTGAGAGCAGGACATGGCCCTGAGGTTGTGTGTCAATGAGGCGTCCCAATAGCGTCCACCACACGTTCAGAGCATCTAGGAAGGAATTTAAGTTAAGTATTGAGGATGCCGTGAGGCAAAACCTGCAGCCAGTTCCGAGGGTAGTTATGAAGGCCATCTCCTCTTAGAATAAAGAAGGCTTGATCTCTCCAGCAAGAACCCCACACCCCTTGATTAGGAAACAAACAGGAGAGAGCCACCATGGACTGAATCTTGAGACTACTGTCCCTCTGCACCTTCCATGGACTGTGACAACAGTGTATGCCTGGAAGAAATTCTCTGGTGCTTGGATGAAAGCAGTTTTGCGACCAGGTATTTTGTCCTTCGCTTTAGTTATTGACACCACTTGTGCAGGTAACCTGCTCTTGGGAGAGGGATAGTAGACTGATGTTACTCCCCAGCTGCATGGATGCTCAGCACTGCTCCTACTGTTTGAGATCCTATAGGTATTTCCTGACACTTCTTTATGGTGAAAATCCATCATCTGTTGAGCGAATGGTGAACCCTTGCTCTGCACCCAAGTCAGGGTGTTGGGAAAGGACTTCATAGGGATAGCAAACAGAGCATAGGCATGAACTTGATGAAATCCACAAGCATGAACTCCGAGGTTTTGCAGCAAAAGAGGAGATATTAACGACATGCATGGATTGAGTTGATGCGGAAGCTTCTGGAGCAGAAAAAAAAGTGGATGGAAGGAAAAAAAAAACAGCACAGAAGGCTCCAAAAAAGACCCATAAAGAATTGGGCTAGGTCCCCTGCATGGAATTTGCTGAGTGTTAGAGAAGCAGTGTCTGATTAATGCAGATGGTTGGAAAAAAGGAAATGGCAAGAAAACGTAAAAGCGTATAGATGGGGCGTCTTGCCCCAACTGACATATGCATATATAGTATTGGTGCACAGACATCACCTTTAGAACCCATTTCTGGGCATAGATGGCAGGAGAACACCAGCTGATAGTGGGAAATTGCCCAGATGTCATGGTAATTAAGATGCTAAACTGAGACAATCACCTGTTCTTTAATACCATAGATAAGGTGAAGCTTAGGCACATTGGTCCTAGATTAGTAGAGAAAATCGAATAGACTGAGGTACAAAGGGCCATGATGACGGCGAAACCTATAAACGTTGCCTTTTGCAACCGAGAAGAGAAAACGCAACATATCCTAGAACCTTGACTCAACATTTATCCGAGATAAAGTGCCTGAACTCCGAAGAGGTTTCCACTTTGCCACCTTTAATATTTGTGGCTTAAGTTGTTCTTTCCTTCAATATGTTTCTTTGTTTCCAGAATGTTATGTCACTGAGATTATGATGGAAGATCAGCTAATTCTTCAAAACTGGTGCCTTTTAAACCCTAAACATCAGTTCCATTTTCTGGTGTCGAACATTGTGAATAATGTGGGTTGAAAATGTGTATGAAGCAGTGATTAGCTTTGGGCAAGCAGCAAACGTTATTATGCTCAGAAATACATTTTCATCTTGGAGAGCTTTTTTCAGAGTTCAAAATCTATTTCTCCATAATGGCATCATCATAAACATTTACGTACACAGCAAACCTCTGTGCCGAAAATATTTTCACCTTCTTTCACATTTTTTAACTAAAACAATTTCTCTAAATACAATTTTTAAAATAACCCCCTAACTGGGTCAAAAACAGTATGTTTGAGGCATGTGTGGCTGTAGATGTGCATGCTGTGCATACTCCTGCCTTCTAGTGGTGGGTCCGGATGTTTGCAAGTAGTTTTTCTTCGAAGAAGTCTTTCAATTCAGAGGAGATTCGATGACTCCTCTTTCTGGTAATGTGCATGGGCATCTACTCCATTGTTAGATTGTTTTCTTCCGTGGTTTGGTTCGGACGTGTGCTCACATGCTCCAGTTCGAGACCGTAGTTGGTACTTTCTCAGTTCCCATGGGTTACTCCTATCCGTTGGTATTGTTTTTTGTTCGTGTATCCATTTTCCATCCGTTCTGGGTCGACAAATCCAACTGCACCTGGGCGATCTTCGAATCGATCTCAGCCTTACGTGGGGTCTCGCCCTCCGGGGCACTCTTATCTTTGGACTTCCAATTGGTGCCATGCCCTGCCCTGCCCTGAGGGTGTTGGAACAAACACCTTTTAGATTTTGTACTCTGTGCCTCTCAAAATATCCATGGAATGACCTCCCATCAGGTCTGTAACCTTTGCTTTCAGCCTAAGCATAACAAGCTTGTGTGCTATGCTTACCTCTCCTTCAGATCCAAGAAGACCCTCCATGACCGTCGGGCCCAATGCTTGGAAATGTCACGGAGGAGCAGCAATGAACCGGTGGACCTCTTCGGTTTGGAAGAGGCTGGACTACATCACGCCAAAGCATCTGCAGCCAACGTTGAGGTTGAAGAACTTTCATCTACACATCAGGTCGTGAATACACTCTTTCTCTCATGGTTACAGTGTGCAGGCCGCGCAGCCACCCTGGCAAACCAGGGGGAGGCCGTTGGTCTACCACTGCCCTCGGGCCATGGTTGGAACCTAGTGTCAACTTCTGTCACTATGCCCAGCTCTGGATCGGTGCCGAAGAAACATCCCAAGCCAGCTGGCTTGGCACCACCCACGACCGGCTTAGCGCCAGCCAAATCATTGAAGCTGAAGCCAAAGGCACTGAAGACTGCGTCGGCGCAGAAACCCTCGGTGTTTAAGTGGACCACCTTCACCGTCTGTGCCAAAACAGTTTAGCACTCCTCCTTAGGCTCCTAGAGGAAATAGATGCTTGACAGAAGCATTTGGCAATCCACCCACAGATGGGCCGGATGATCATAGGACCACCTGGAACTGCCATACAGCCTCCAAAACAGCAGCTTTCTTTCCAAGAAGCCCTAGGTGTTGCTTCACCTCCCAAGCAAAGGACAGTAAACAATTAGACGCTCAGGGAAACGGATAGCAGCTCAGTCTGATAACCACTGGTGCGTTGCCAAACTGGGGGACTCTTGAGCTGATATGACAGAACCACCTGGGATGAAATAGAGAACGTCTTCAGTACCTCCCTGAGGAACACAAAAAAGGGGGCATGAATTGGTTTCAGAGGGGAAACTAATTTCCTATACCCCAATACATTGTGCCCTTGACGCAGCCAATGCTGCTGCTCACAGTGTTAGTTCTTGCCTCCTATTCAGACGCCATGCATGGCTGCGTATTTCAGGTTTTAAACCTGAGGTATAACAGCTTGCTATACCTCCCATTTGACGGGCAACATCTTTTCGGACCCCAGGTCGACCAGATCCTTGAAAAAGTGAAAAAAAGATACTAAGGCCATTACCGCCTTTCAAGCACCCACTCATCGAGGTTCATTTTGTCATGCACCACACCGTGGTCGCTCAAAACAAACTTCATCTGTACCCACTGTGGCCTACAGCTGTCCACAGACAGCTTCACCCTCAGGTAGAAGGTTCTCTAAAGGATCCTACAGAGGCAATAATTCCAGAGGAAGAGGCAAAGGTCCCTCTCTAAAGGCAGCTTCTACCACAAGCACCAAGCCATGACTTACGCGGTCTGCCCCCGATCACGCAACACCAGGGCGTCTACAAGGGTTCTTGCCCACTTGGTAGACGATCACCTCCAACCAGTGGGTGTTAGACATCATACAGCGTGATTACTGACTGGAGCCAACTTCCACACCACCTACCATATCACCCCGCAGTCACATACTCTCCTCAGACCACATAAAAAAAGCTCAAAGAAGAGGTACAATGGTTCTTTTGCAAAGTTGCCATCAAATCAGTGCCTCCTCAACATCAAGGCACAAGGGGTGTGCTCTCTTTTATTTCCTGATTTCCAAAAAGGATGGGTCCCTCAGGCCCGTTCTGGACCTTAAGACCCATAAACAAATGCATTCTCTTAGAACAATTTCATATGGTCGCCCTTCAGGATGTCCTACTTCTTCTATAGGAGAGCGATTTCATGATTGCTCTCGACCTGAAGGACGCCTGTTTTCACATACCAATACACCCATTGCATCGGTGCTACCTCAGGTTTGTGGTCAGCGGGAAACATCAGTTCAAGGTACTCTCCTTGGGTTCACAGTAGCTCCCCGAGTGTTCATGAATTGTCCAGCAGTAGTAGCTGCATGCCTGCGTTGGCAGGGCATTTACGTCTTTCCTTATCCAGACGACTAGCTCATCAAAAGTGCCACTCACCAACTGTGCCGCAAACACACTCAGACCACCATACACTTCCTGCACGAGTTGGGGTTAACCACCAATGTCACAAAATCCCACCTCCAGCCCTCAAAATATTCAGCCTTACTTGGGAGCAATCCTAAACTCAGATCACGGACTGGCCTACCCCAACCCTGCATTAATATAGACACTCCTTCCCGTCTTCAACCAAACAGCCAAGTCACGACCAGGACTTTCATGCGCCTTCTAGGCATGATGGCATCCTGCACTGCAATAATACCTCACGCAAGACTACACATGCTTCGGTTGCAGGAATGCTTAGTGCAACAATGGTCCCCAGTAGAGGGTCATTAGGAAACTTTAGTGTTGGTCAGCCACCGCACTTGTCACACTCTGCAATGGTAGAACACCACAAACCTGATGCAGGGGCGGCCTTTTCTCGACCCAGTTCTGCAGGAGACCATCACAACGGACACCTCCCTCTCCGGATGGGGAGCACATCTAAAGAATCTGACTGTCCAAGGCGACTGGGAGCCAAAACACCAGGGCCAACACCTCAGTTCCTAGCCATTCACCTTGTGCTGGAGACTTTTCTTCCCCATCTCATGGGTGCAAAGTATTTCTTGTCTGGATGGACAACACTACAGTCATGTTTTATCCCCAGGATCGGGGGCTGAATCATTCTCCACAGCTCTCAGCTATCACAGCACATCTGGTGCTGGACTCTCTGACACAAAATCCACCAATTCGCGGAGTACCTGCCGGGGGTGGACAATGGCTTTGCCGAACTCCTCAGCACGATACCGCAACAAGTCCACGAGTGGGAACTCCACCCACAAGTCGTTCACCAGTACTCGCAACAATGGGACTTTCCTCAGAACTGTTCCCAACTGTAGAAAACGCAAAATGGCCGCGCCATGGCCTTCATGTGGAATGTTCCTTTAGCTGACATCTGCAAAGCAGCTACCTGGTCACAAAACACTATTGTGTGGATGTCCTAGCCCACCAACAAGCCAATGTTGGCCAGACAGTATTTTGTACACTCTTTCAAACTACTGCAACACCCACAGGTTAGCCACCACTTTTAGAGGACTGCTTTACAATCTTTGCAGAGCATGTGTATCTAAAACCACACATCCCTCGAACGGAAAATGTTACTTGCCCAATAGACATCTATTCGTGGCATGTAGTGCTCTAAATTCACAAATGCCCACCCTCCTCCCCGGACACCTATGGTTGTTGCAGTTTTTAGCCTTTCGTATATTACTTTTCTCTTTTGCATAGATCTCTCCCTATACACCACTTTCTTTCACATTCCATCCTCGCCCGCCTTACAGGGAAAGCAATCTAACAATGGAGTCAATGCTGATGCTCATTAACAGCAAGAGGAGGTGTCACCGCACCTCGCGACTTGAAGACTTGTTCGAAGAAAAACAACTTGCAAACTCCGGACCCAACACTAGATGGCATAAGTATGCACAGCATAGGAATCTACAGCACTACATGCCATGAACAGATGTCTGCTTGGTAAGTAACCTTATCCTTTAACTGTTCTCCATTGAAAGTTTAACAGAGCTCTGCTCCTGGCTCGATGAACTTTGATATTGAACAATTTAGTTTTTTGATATTTAAACAAAAAGCAAAGCTGCTCCAGGCAACTGCATAGCCCCTGGGTGCCGAACTACAGGGAACGTGGCTCAACTGAAAGTGCATGAAACATAAACTATATGGGGGCGGGGGGCTTGGGGCTAAGGAGGTGCGAGCTGCAACTGTAATTTGTGAGCAAATGCATCCCCTCATTACCACAGTTCAGCTTACCTTATCAACGGGAGATGTCATCTTTGGATGGAAACATAATATACAATGGGTACAACGGAGGAGCTAATGTTAATGAGAGGGAAGTGTTTATCCACATTGTGGACTGGAAAATATTCTTGTTCCCAGGTTTAAGCAAAGCGCACCTCTCTTTAGTGAGGAATTATCCTCATGTAAGAGGTAAGGTGAGGAAGACGAACGAGGTGGTAATATATATTCTCTTGTGGGCAGGTATTTCAAAGATACCCTACATATCGATGGCTAGTAAAAAATAAATCCAGCTATTACCCAACCCCACCCCCACCCCCCTGAGGATTTACTGTTATCCAGAGACTTAACCTGCTTGCTTCCGTTGCTCCATGAGGTAGAACCTCATTTAAGTAATGTGTTCGTCGAAATAAGCAGAACATGATAAATGCGTGTTAATCCAATTAATGCATTTTTATTGTTATTTTTTCAGGCCACTAATTGACTATCAAAAGTTTTTAAGAACCAATGCATATTTGTACAATTGAATGTTGGATAGGACCCAGCCCCTTTTCAGCTTGCTCCAAAACCATTTATGCCATGTCAGTCATAGTGTTCTATACCCTATATAATGTTATGTACTAGCAGTCTATCTAAACCAGGTAAGACAATGGTACATCAATCGAGAGAGTGTGCTGTAGAAACAGGTGTGGGTAGAGTAATCATTTGTAGTTCTAGCTTAAAGCTGTTTTGCCAGCCTCATGCAATCAAAAGAATTACGAAAATAATAATACATGCATGTGTACATACTAAAAGGAGCTATGGGTCAGTCCTCTTAATCCATGGGCCTGTTCATTTATCATTCACTATTTGCTTCTGCCTACCACAGCATAGGGCAGTGGGTGAAACCACTTCAGCTATTGGTTCAGGTGCACTGTGAGTGGCTGCATTTGACCTGATCACATGTGCACATTCACCTACAAAGAAGTGCATTTCAGTGCCAGGGCTAGTCGGCTAATACTTTACTCTGGCAATGGTTTTTTCATTCCATATTTTATCCCTTTTTGTTTTGTTGGGCTGGGTGGTACACTTTCTTCACACCATTAAGAATCCTATTTTTGTCTCATCTGCATTAAAACTGAAAAAGTATGTCAATACCTGCTCTGTATACACTTGCCTGCTAGGAAGCACGTACACTGTTCTATCTAAATGAAATCCAATAGTTCATTTCTTTTCAATTTAAATTTTTTATTGTAAGCATGGGGTCACCACATTTAGGCGGAAGCCTGTTTTTAATTTTTTTGGGGCATATGCTTGCATTAGGAACAAAAAGTTAGCCATCGCACCAGCTTTGCAATGATTGTTACTAGTTGAATTTGCCCATTATTCTAAATTGGACTCCGTCCTAAAACCTGTAGATATACTTTAGTGTAATAAAGTAGTTGTGAAAATATTCTGGTGTGAGTGAACCACCCCTTAGTATATCCACCTCCATTAAAGGGCAAAGTACATGGAACACTTGAAATACATATCTTGAAGGCATAAGTACTTGTTGCTGTCCTTGAATAACTATGCATAATGGATTTATAAGTATATTATGTAAGCATTAAATACAAAAAAAGAATAAATGCAGCTTGCTTTACATTGCTCGATTCCTGGGTATATTTTAGATAGATTTGCAAAGAATGGAGTTCGCTCTGCCTTCAAAGTTTATAACATGTGTTGATAATTCCCCCAAATATTTCTATTAATCAATCCTTAAGTTTGGCAATTTTTGTTTACTTGCCTTTTAACCATGCTTTGTTTCTTAGAAATTGCATCATCTTGGTAAAATTGAGCCAGGTCTGAGTTACTCGAGAATTGCTGAACTGCCATTGGGTCTATTGCAAATTTGGACGTGTCGAGTTCCTCATAAAAATTGTGTACTTAATCCCTACTTACAAGATCAGCTTTGGCTACAAAGCCTACAACCCGACCTTAGATATATTTGTTTGCCTCCTTTTTATACAATCCATTCTGCATCCTAGTTACTGAATTCACATTTATTGTTTTTCTTAAGCTTTACATTTTTATTTGTACTTTTGGAGGCAAAATGTCACAAATGTATTGCTTGACTTCGGCCATGACATGGCCTTATCTTTGTGATCAGTTGAACCAGTGTCTTTTGCTCAAAGAGGAGCCTTTTGCAATTAAGCTTCTCTCATACAAGCATCTTGCTGTTTGGTGCATCTAAGAGTTTGTATCTGAATCGAATAGTTGCTTGTTTTCCACATATTAAATAACTTACGATTTTCCACATTGTCGGTGGATCCTGACAATCACTGGTATGTTATGTTTAAAGAGTCACCTTATTTATCTGAAGAGGTTTTATGAATGACTGGTCATTAAATATGAGTCTTTCCAATGTCCATCTCAGTGGGAAATCTATGTGGAAAATATACACCTAAAGGGCTATGAAGAGAAAAATGTCATAGGAAGAACACCTAAGGAATATTTCTAATATTTAATGGTAAAATTAACCTTCTGGAAGAAGATCTTCAGTGAAATTAGTAAAACCTAAGAGCTGTGTCCTCTGGGTGTATCTTTCGCTATAAAGCCGGAAGATCAAAATCAGCAACAATCTTTCTCAAACCTTGCTCTATTTTGCTATTATTAGTTACCATAAAGTCTTAGTTATGGCTCAGCCTAAGGCCCTTACTGATGAATAATTTTGTTTTTTATTTACATCCCTAATCCGTATTTGTGGGAAATATTCAGACTTCCAATTATCTCTCAATTGGCCAGTTTTGGATATTACATTTCAAACTATATCGTACTTGTAGAGGTCGGGCTGAGTCTCAAATGTTGTTTTTGTTGAGCCTTATATTGCTTTCTTGCAAAACGACGGGGCACAGACTAGCTAAGAATTCCTCTATTTTAGCATTCTTAAGCTTTTTCTACAGACAATTGATATCCCACAATATCGTTGCTTTCCTATCCAATATATTTTTGTGAAAATGGACACTGAAACGGATTAGGTTAATACCTTTCCTTGCTAATTCACAACTACTAAAGCTTTAATTTAAGAACTTCATACAGGTGCCCACATCGCCATGTAGAGCAAATACCATCATGCTAGAATAAACAACACACACAACTACCTATGCACACACCCCTTGTGCACCACAGACTCACTCCACACTCAGGATGCAGGTGCCTCCACCATTAGTCGGGCACATAACCCATTCACCAATACAAAACCACAGTGCTCCACTTTGCAGAGTTCTGCACCCACTCTGATCACCACAGTCACTTAACAATGAATATCCTGAACACCCAGTCTAGCCACAAAGCTTTGGCGCGTTTGTTCACACCACTCCCACTTCACTGCTGTCACACTTAAAATTCCGTACTCTAAATACGCATGTGTAAACCACGTACACACACTCCATACACACACAACCCAAACCCCCCTCACTTAAAAAGAACTAACTCGCTCTTTGTTCTACGTATGCTTTGCAGATCCACTGATTGCATGCACATATAGACACAACCACACTCACTCAAATGAGTTGCTAATCGCCGCACACATCCCGGTTATGTGAATATTGTGGCTTCATTTGTTTAAATGATGCGACCCTCGTCTATTGGCCAAGTAGTAATGCATGAGTTGTGTACTTTCTGAAGTAGTTTAGTGTAGAGGCACGGATGTGTTGAGTGGATAGTTCTCTTGTTCCTTTGTGTAAATATGCTGCCTCCGATGGCTGTTCATGAATTCTGCAGGCAATTCTTTGACGTGCTTGAGTGGCGATTGTATGGGGTATGAATGGACCAACGAAAGTTTCTTCTCTAGTTTCCTCCCCTTAGTGTGGTGTTGATTGCAAAGTTAGCAGTCACAGAAATGTACTCAGCCCACGAGCAGTGGTGGCTGGTGACATTTGAAAGTGGTGGGGCGTAAAAGTTGGGGATGAATTTTACGTAGCGAGCGAGTGCGGCCGACATAAGAGGTGTTCACTGTTCAGCCCATGCATCATTCACCCAATCATCCCCCATTAATTTATCCATGTTTCTATCATCCACTGTATTCATCTGTTCATCCATCCATCGGTCCTTCTAGAGACGATCCCATTCGCTCATCCATCCATGTATCCATTCACTAGAAAATCTTCCACTCATTTGTCCATCATTGGAGCATTCATTCATGTACACATTCACTCATCCTTCTGGACACACTCTCCTGTAACTCTTCTGCCCACTCAATCATCTATGTATCCTTTCACCACTGGTGAATAACCAGAGCATCCAGCCATCTTCAGACAACCTCCCTTCCATCCATCCATCAATCTCAATGAAAGTGTATATTTGCTTGTCTATTTGAACCACGTTCTCAATTAGCCTGTTCGCCAGACAAGCGGAAACACAATATTATATCAGATCACAACACTATTCAGATATGGTGAGATCTTAGCATTATGAAACCCTTTGCGGGCCGATCGATGGAGACTGAATATGTCCTGGTAAAGATGATAAACAACGATTGAGAGCTTACCTGTGCACTTATTTAGGAGACCGTGACGGCACAATACCTTCCACCCAGGCTGTTTGGGCTGCAGGTACAGCCTATATATGCAGTGGGATTATGGAGAGCCAGTCAGAGCAGCCAGGGGGGATGGGGCAGAGAGAGTGAGAGAAGAAAAGCGAGGGAGGAGGAAAGAGAGAGCGGAGTAAAGAGAGGGAGGAAGGGTGAGGTGAAGTGAATGAATGACAGAGATAGAGAATACAGTCTAGGGGAGCAGGACTAACACATATAATTCGCCAGACCACTGCCGGAGCGTAACTCTGCTCTTGCCTCTCCGCCCCACCGTCCTTCGCGGTCCCCTCGCCCTGGTGTGTGGTGTGATATGAAGTGGAGGAGATAAAAGGAAGACCTCTCTCTACCAACTCTGAGAATAGCAACCCGAAAGTGTTCAAAAAATGCTTACACGTCGCCCTCTTCAAATTCTAGCCTTAGAAAATAGCTTCGATAGTTAATTTCGCATGCCCTGCTTTGCTTTTCATTCATGTTGAATCCAGCGCCCAGAACTCCTTGTGATGTAGCAGCGCTTTACCACTTTACATAACATGAGTCAGACTGATCCCACCTCGCTGCAGTGCCTTGTTTGGTGCGTGGATTCGCCAGGATCTGAGCATTATATGAATGTATAAATAATCAAGCGGCACACGAGGAGTGTGTGTAAGGCAGCGGTGTCCCCTCTGGGGATCACCGTGCCATGTTTACATACAGCAGCATGCAGTGTTTGCTAACATTGTCGGTGTCACGGGAGAGAACGCCCGGGTGGAATAGAGGCGCCCTTCCAGTGAGCTGCAGCTCGCTCTAATTACACCACGGCGAAAACAGCCAAGGAGCGTGCTCAGCAAAGAGCAGTTCACAGGCAAATACATCCGCCTTTTTAAGATGACCATTGTGCTTAACATACATTTTGAGAACTGGTGGGGGCAGTCGCGGCTCGCGGGGGGGGGGGTGTCGCGCGGGGGTGGGGGTGTTAAGTTTTAAAATATTTAAAATTAATAAATCCTTAATCCTACCTGAGCAGCAGGTCTGCCGTCCGCGCTGCCTCGGGTCCGTTGGCGCGACTGGCGCCTACAGCCCCTCTCAGCCAATCCTGTCGCTGCCAGCAGCGCCAGGATTGGGTTAGAGGCACGGTTAGTACTCGCCCGCCTGCCCATTAGGAGACCGAGGTTTGAGCCTTTGCTCAACCTCGCTCTCCTAATGGGCATGCGTAAGCCAGTGCACACACAAGTGCGCATGACTGGGCACGGCGCGAAAATTCGGTGCCCTTGCCCACTCATGCGCACTTGTGCTGCAGTGCTGCCTGCTGCCCCTGGTCCCTCTCAGTCATGTCAGTCAACATGACGCAGGACCGCCCACCCCCTTCAGACTCTGAAGGGGGTGGGCGGTCCGACGTCATGCTGACTGACATGATTGTCAGTTCTCCCTCGGCGTCTTTGAACTTCAGTAAACTGATTCAGTTTACTGAAGTTCAAAGACGCCGAGGGAGCTGCGGGCGGGGGGGCTACGCCCCAACGCCCGAATGGACGCACCGCGCCGAGGTGCCATGCGGTCAATGTCGTCTCCTAGAATTGCAGAGTTGAAGCCCTTTCGCGGAAGCCTTAAGAGGATGTCCTCGGCGCACCCACATGACCTCTTTATGGGGTGTCTTGGACCCACACACGACCCGTCATCCTGCGTCACATGTTCCTAAATACATCTTAAGGCCACCAGGGAGTGGAAGCCCCTGCTAGTTTGGTTGAGGGCCTCGGGGATACATACATTGAAGCGCTCACCTTCTCCTTCAGGTAAGTCTCCCATCAGGGAACCATCTCTAAAAAGATCTCACCACTAAAATCGCCACGGAAACTGTTCTGAACCTCGGCTCTGTTTCCTGATGTCGGACTTCATTGTAGGACTAGTTCAACATTGATAAAGTTGAAGCCAGAGCTTCCAACTCCATCGGCTGACTCATACCGCTGAAGCGGGCGGTAGAGTGCTAAAATAATAAACAACTTTCACTCTGTCCACCAGGAGGCACCAATGCCTTACTTAAATAATTTTCCCGTCTGTTCGTTTCGTCATTGGAGTTCCTTGACTTGATTTCCTCTCACAATTACACATGAATGCAAAGTTAAATTGGAGAGCTCAGAGCGTTAGTATGTTTTTGGTAATTACGTTGTTGATCACATGATGAGCAGCGGCGATAATAGGTCTAGCATACGGCTGCTCTTTCAAACCAAACCTAATAAGCATTGGTAAAGCAAACAGGTCTGGCTGTTCATTGATTGCTGAGTTTGTGCTTCCGTGCGTGGTTAAGTTGATGGGTGAGGCGAGTGATGGGAATCAATGGTTGTGTAGGTGAGTGACTAGATGGATGAGTAAGTGGTTAAGTGCATAGATGCAGGAATATACAACAGAGGGCAGGACACCAGCATAACGAGCTGGTGGAATCATTGCGGGAGAGAGACACAAATAGCATCCAGGATAAGAAATGCACAGAGAGCAAGAGCAGATATCGGTAGAGACATCCACACAGGGAGCTGGGGCAGATTTCGGGGAGATGTGCAGGCACACAGAATAGGCGCAGACACTCCTGATGAGACGTGTAGAGCGCATGCGCGATCACCCAGGTTGAGACACATGCACTGAAATCAAGGACTAACAATATGGGTCAAATACCTACACCGACCGCAAGCCCGAGGAGTAGACACACCTACAAAGAACAAGAGCCGAGAGCCACAAAGTACATCTGAGAACTGACTTTACCAACCAGCCGCTTTTGCTTTCGGTGCTAATCAAAGGCTGAGTTTGCTACCAAAGTCACTAGAGGCCAGTGGGCCTAACATCTAAGTGGCAAGGTGTCATGTGTGACTCTTTCTGTGAGCCCTGACCCCTTGCCAACTGGGGTGTGGTGGGCAAAAAAATGATGGATTAAACCCAGATCTGTTGACTGTGGGTGAATGTTTGCATTGTTTAGCATTCAGTCCATCATCTGTTCTTTTTGCTTTTGCCGCCCTTAGTGGGAGGGGTATGCCCAGACGTGGGTCCTGTGCTCACTGCGCCACTAGATTCAAGCTAGCCTGGCTAATAACATAACATGTGTATTTGTAAAGCGCACGTTCACCCGTATGTATGTATCTTGGCGCTGAATAACAGATGTTTATTGTTACCCAACTCAATGGTACTCATTTTATCGACCTCAGATGGATGAAAGGCTGAGTGGATCCGCCAGGGTTTGAACCTGTGGCGATGAGGTCAAACACAGGCCCACATTAGCCCACTGAGCCACCAGACCCGAGGGGTGAGACCCCGAAACTGGTCCCGGGATGCATGTTTCAGTCCAGAAAGGACCTTGCTTGGCAGTTTGGACTAGACTGTTCCCATGAGCAGTAGGGTCAACACTGATTTGCATATGGCTGGGTCCAAACTGGGGTGGTGTGGTGGGCCAAAAAATGATGAATTAAACCCAATTCTGTTGACTGGGTGAGAATGTTTGCATTGTTCAGCATTAAGTCCATCATCTGTTCTTTTTGCTTTTGCCACCCACCAGCAGCACTTTTCATTCAGTGACCAGCCTCAAAAATACCAGCATGTGCAGAGCTGATGACAAAAAAGCCAGGAGTGACTGAATGCATCCTGCATGCCATGGGGCCACTTAGCAGCAATGATGTGGGCTTGCATGGGACAACCTTACTGCGCACGCGTTGATGGGTAAAGGAAAAAGTGGGAGTGTCTTATGGTGAAACCTATTGGTGAGTAGTATAATAATATCTTCTGTGTGCAATCTCTCTGTGCAAATAGCTGTTGGAAATCATTTATTATTTTGGGTGCCGTGGTTAACAGTTGCAGTGGACTCATCTGTGCGCTGGTCATCATAAGGTGAATGATATCTGGCATTGTACTTTGGATATAAATTAATACCTCTGGTAGAAATGTTCTTTTATTGTATATTATGCCACTATTCAATAGGTAAATAAACCGGTAGAGAAAATCAGTTACAGCGTGGATGTCTAAAGTCAAGTGTCTCAGCTTTTGGTAAGCATTCAGAGCACCTCGGCCAGACTTATCCAGGACATCCCCCGCTGAAGCCACATCACCGTTCACCTCAGAGACCTCCAATAGGTTCCGATCAACAAAAGAATCCCCTTCAAGCTTCTCACGCACGCCTACAAAGCCCTCCACAACGCCGGACCCGAATACCTCAACCACTGCCTCTCCTTCTACACACCTACCAGACTTCTCCACTCTGCCCATCTGACCCTGGCCACTATCCCACGGATCCGCAAGGACCTCGGCTGGAGGAAGATCCTTATCCTACTTCGCTGCGAAGACCTGGCACTCCCTACCTCTGCATCTCAGGCAATCCCGGTCACTGCCTCAATTCAGGAAGGACCTCAAGACCTAGCTCTTCAACTGAATTGCCGAAGCCCCCCCCACCCCCCGGCGCCTTGAGACCCTTACGGTTGATTAGTCACGCTCTACAAGAACCATGATTGATTACAAGAACTGTAAAAAAAACAAAAAAACATCATGAGGTGTTACACTCTTTTGTTGTGCAGCTCAATGTACAGAGAGAAGCCGACTAGTTGTTTTTTCTGCCAATACCTCAAAATTTTAGGAAGCACAGTTTAGTTTTAAAATATAACATACAAAGAAATAGAGAGAAGGGTGAACAGTGATAATTTTAACACCAATTGAAAGGTTGTTTATAATCCATGTCTCCTGTCAGAAGCCTCCCATCAGATAGTGCACATTTTGTAGTGTGTTTGCCACGGTGAACCCGAGCTCTTCCAAACATCCCATTGCAATCAACCGCTTTACTAATGGCCAGACAATATCTGGTTGACCATAATGTGCAGTTACTCCCCTTAATATGTGGGCATACATTACGGAGCATTGTGGGAGTGTGTGGCCCAAGTCTCATTCTTTTACAGTTTTTCCAGGAAGGACCTGCAAGTATCAAAAACACAATTAACCACAGACACTAAAATCTGAAGTGTGAAAGCCCATTGACTATGTTATTAAGAAAAATGTGTTGATCGTGTTCCTCATTCTACTCACGTTAGTATCAAGGCTTTGGAGATTCAACAATCAACCATGGAGAACAAGAGAAATACAATTTAGAGTGATATTGCAGTATGCGCTTGATGCATATACTAACGCAAAATAAAGTTCAAATAAAAAGAAAAAAACACTTATTAATGCATAAACATACCAGTAAATAAATAAGACGCCTTGTTAGTTAGGAACAAGGAAGAATAAATTATCAACTCTGCTGATTTTAAATCTTTGGACTTACATGTAGTGGTGCACGGAATTTGCATAGTTTGATTTCATGTAATATTTCAGCAATTTGATGCGAGGCCGCATTTTGCACTAAAAATACTGGAAAGTACAAAAGCACCAGGAACAACAGCCGTTTATGTTCTTTTGTTTGGCTGTAAATGTTTACAAAGAATAGCGCAATCGCAGTAAATTCTTACGTTAGACCCACGTAATGCGAAATTCCCAAGATTCCGCAAATTAAGCCAGGATAATTCAGCCTAGGCGAGAGCAAGGGAAGTGCTTTTATTTTTAATTTAATTTAACTTATCCCGTCATATGTCGACTTCCCCGACCCCTGCCCCGCCTCACCGCCCAACCGCTCTTACCTGTGCTGCCGCGACTGCAAATCTCAGTGTGACAAGACGTGCCCAAGTGGCCTAAAGAATTATCAGTGTAGCATCTTCTCTCAAGTCCTTGGCACCCTTCTCCTATGTGCTCATAGTTTCAGCACCTGTCATGGTAGTGCAAAGAGCTCTTCAAAGTAAAGCCTGCTAGCCTGGTTTTGCTGAACTTGTGGCCATCTAGGAGTGGAAGGTATTTGCCGTCATCATTACACGATTCTTCCTCTTTACGTCTTGCTCCTCTTTCAGGATAGTTGGTGGATTGACGACAGTCCTTTATGAATTCCACCAAGATTGCTGCCAGTTCAGTACAGCTCATTAGCACCCTTCGGTTTAGAGTACTCTTTCTTCAAGCATCCCAGGATCAGGTTGCTGTGACATACAAGTCAACAGACCCGATTTAGGCGGGAGACTTCTGATTTTTAAAGCCATGAAAGACTTTATATTAGCTAATTCCTGTCTAAAATTGGCTTTGCGGGGGGCGTGGCCAAGATGGCGATCTGAGCGGTCGCACGACCCGGAGGCTCCTCGCTCCTGGCCCTCGTAATCAGCCAAATACCTAAGCAAATCCCCCTGTTGTGCACCATAGCTGGTGGCACGACCAGAGGGAGTGTGGCGACATCCCCGTAAGCTCCTGTAGGCGACATACGCCTCCGGTGGACACCTCGCAGGGCCGAGCAGGCAGCGGCTGGAAATGGCGCCCAGGCTGGGGACCCAATACAACGGCTGAGCGGGAAGGACGGACGCGGCTCCTCCCCAGTGGGGGCACCGGCGGGTCTGGCGACAGTCCACCAGAGAGGCACCTAGCGAGGCAGCGAGTGAGTACCCGCAGCAACGGCGATCTTCACAGACACAGTCAGGAACGGTGCAGCCGCGGAGCGGCGGCACCTATTTGGCCGGAGGCATAAATCGAGCGCACGGCTTGAGGGCCTCACCGAGCGTGAGTCCAGAGCCCCCTGCGAAAACCGGAGAAGAAGCAGCGCCTGAAGGTCTCTGCAGGGAAGGCGCGGGGGCAGTGATTGAACCGGGGGTGCCCGGTCCCGCCGGAGACAAGCTACCCTGTAGGCCCTTGCAGCCCGGGCGGGGCCCGAACGCGGTGAGTGCCAAGGCCCAAAACACACAAGAACACTCGGCAGAGGGGGTGAGATAGGCCTGTAGGCACCAACGCCGAACACAGCCTCGGTGCAAAAGACTGGAGGAAGGGCAACAGGGCCTACAAGAAGTGGAGGCAGTCGACGGACACGTAGGGTGCCCACCCCAAAGGTCTGCCCCGGCGGAGTAAGGGCAGGCGCAGGAGCGGCATAGGGCAGCGCAGCGGATTGGGAGAGATAACCCCTCGTTTTGGTGGTGGCAGCGGCCCTGGGGGGGGGCCTAATCCAGCCCGAGAAGATTAGCTGCAGAGACCGCACCCGAGGGGGGGCGGGTGGAAGCAGCCCCCATCCAGACGGCTGTGGACACCGCGAGCGAGACCGCAGACCGGCCGGGACAAGACTCCAGTGCTTCCATGAAACAGCGCCTCCATAGTTGAGGGCCGCACAAGGCACACTAGATTACGAGGTGCCCATCACTACTTTTACAGGGTCACACAGCAGGCCGACAGCGCCAAAGCCGAACCTAGAGAGCAGACCCAGGTGACAGGGCCGAGGCAGGCCCACCGGCCCGATCGCTGCAATCCGGCCGTGAAAAGGTAGGCACTGCCAAGTGAGCACCCGCGCAGGAGAATCACACTACCAGCCCGTAGCAGGTCGCCCAGAACCGGGAGGAATAACAGTCACAGCCCACAGCAACTGGAGGCCACAGTCCGCACACGAGAGCAAAGAACCACATCAAGGGGCTCGGAAGAGAGGCAAAGTTGAGCGAAACTAACTCAACGACACCCAAGGAACCCGTGTGCTTCATACCATACCAGAGGCAATACACACGTGACGTGCACGCAGACCTAGTGCGGAGGCGGAAGACCAACCAACCGGGGGCCCCACAATGTCCACAGTGCGGAAAAAGGGGGAAAGAACATTGAAAGAGATGCTTGCCAAAGGCTCCATGTCCGGGGAGAAAGGAGGGCGAACCTCCCCGTCCCCTAAACCAAAAACAGAACAAGGCGAAGGGGAAGCGCCAATCACACGAGCATTCCTAGAAACTCTCTTCAATACGCTGCGAGAGGATTTCCAAACGCTTAAACAAGAGGTGGCAGGAGAGGTGAGAGAGATCCGACGCGATGTCGACGAAATTGGGGAGCGAGTTGCCGCCATAGAAGATCGTGAACAAACCAAAGGTGAGGAGATAGAGCAACTACAGCAGGAACTTATACGACTCAAGGATCAGCAGGTAGACTTGCAAGCTCACGCTGAAGACCTCGAAAATCGGTCACGACGAAACAACATCAGCGTCAGGGGGGTCCCGCTGAAAGAAGAGGGGTTGGACGTCGCCCGATACCTCCAAGACCTGTTTAGGGAGATCCTGGACGAGACCCAGACTTTGACATTCGCATTGATCGTGCACACCGGGTGGGAATGGCAAGGCGGGCACCAGCCCCTCCACCAGACATCCTAGCCTTCTTGCCGGATTTCCCCCTCAAGGAACGCATACTACGTGAAGCCAGACGGAAGCAACCCCTCAAATATCAGGGTAAGCCCATAGCACTATATCAGGACCTGGCCTCCATTACCTTACAAAAGAGGAAAGCATTCAGGGAGGTGACAACATTTCTGAAGGACAAGGGAGTGACTTACTCATGGGGCCACCCATTCCGCTTCATTTTCAAGTGGAATGACAGGCTACACCAAATGAGATCACTTCAAGAAACGTGCGCGCTCCTGGGCCTAGAACAACGGAATTCGGATGACTCGCCCATCCGCACACAACGATCCTCAGGGGGAGAATGGCAAAGAGTGGGCCGCAGACGCTCGCCTAAACTTGAAACACGGCCGGATCCTGCCACCATAACACAAGAAAGAATGGCAGCAGTGGAAGCGGTGTCGAGAGACACCACCTCACCATACAGACCTTGAGCTGCGCAAGGGGACGTTACTGCACTGAAATATAGCTGGCTGGGGGGGGTCCCGGGTCCCGGGTCACTTGGTCCACAAGTTCACCCCGATTTTTCATTCCCAAATGTCCGCGTCATGGTATGTTGGACATTGGACTATGGTCAAACCTGGGGTCTGTTTGGTTGGGGTTAGGGAGGGACTGGGGGGGATCCGGGGAGGGGAGGCAGAGGGAGGGACAAATGGGGAAGGGGGAACGAAGAGGGAGGGCGAGATACACTATCGGATCAGAACCCACACAAGGGGAAGACACGACCCTGGGAAGTTTGAGGGGAGGGAGTTGGGGTTAGGGAGGAGGGAGGGAAGGGGAACCGGTGTGCTGCTAGGGAGCGGGCATGGACGAAAGACAGAGTCGTTGATATATGGAATTAGGGTCAGGGACACAGACACACGAGAGGAAAGAGCAGCCTACCAACGACACAGCGGACACTTCTCCTGACCGCACCATGTCACGACCCACACTTCAGGTGATCACCCTTAATGTAAAGGGGCTTAACAATCCCATCAAAAGGCGGGCCGTATTGTCCTATTTAGAGAACTCGGGGGCATCAGTGTGGCTTCTGCAAGAAACACACCTCCTTTCCAAAGACTGGCACAGAATGCGGTCACGTGCCTTCCCCCAACAGTTTTATTCTTCTACAACAGACAAGAAGGCAGGGGTAGCTATACTGTTTGCTAGACACTTTCAGGGCAAAGTGGGAGATAAAGTAGCAGAGATCAAGGGCCGGTTATTGGCATATCAGGTATGGGTGGGCGGGACCTCTGTGGTAATGGGCTCTCTCTATGCCCCTAACTCAGGACAAGAGAATTTCCTCAAAGGAGCTATGTCAGAGATTCTCAGTCCCCAAGATAGAAAGATGCTAGTGGGAGGCGACTTTAATCTAGTTATGGATCCGGAGAGAGACAGATCCGGTCAACGCCACGGTCAGACGGGAGCCATTTCGAAGGAGGGGAGGGAGTGGCTGAGACAAAGGGGTCTAATAGATATTTGGCGGGAGGCCCACCCACAGAGCACACAGTTCTCCTTTTATTCCCATGCGCATCACACATACGTCAGGCTAGACCATTTTATAGGATCATCCGAGCTAAACGCTTTAGTGTACGTGGTGGAAATTACCCCAGTTGCGCTCTTGGACCACGACGCAGTGACGGTGACACTGGACATACCCCCGACTCATAGACCGAAGGGGAGGTGGCGACTGCGAGAGACCTTGCTTCATCGTGATGGGGTAACCCAACAGATACACAAATGCATGACTGACTATCTAGCGACAAACGACAATGCGGACACACCCCTGGCGGCGATATGGGGGGGCCCTCAAGGCCGTAGTGAGAGGCGAACTGATAGCCATTTCCGCGGCGGAAGCTCGAGAGCGGAAAGAAAAGAGAGAACTGCTCTCGGCAAAAGTGGCGGAGCTAGAGAGAGTGCATAGTCCGACGTGTGCCCCTAGAGTGTGGCGCGAACTGAAAGCGGCAAGAGCGCAACTTGCAAGCCTAGACCTTGACAGAGCGGAATATGCGGCCCTGCGGCTCAAACACTCGTATTACATAGGAGGAGATAAAACGGGACGTCTCCTAGCGAGTAAACTAAGAGCCCGTACCCAACGCTCTAAAATTAAAGCCCTTCATAATGCCAAGGGAGAGAGGGTGGAGCAAGACCACCAGATAGCAGAGGCCCTCCGTGACTTCTACTCCTCACTATATAGTAAAGACCCCCACCTGAGCGCGGATGGAGAGGCGTATCTTCAACAAGCCGCGACGACGGCTCTGAACACAACGGGGGCGGAAGCACTCGACACACCTATTCGGATTGAAGAAGTGATAGGGGCGATTTCTCGTCTCAAGCCACTGAAGGCACCAGGGCCCAATGGCTTTTCGGCCGGATTTTACAAAAGGTCCTGCCCACTCTTGGCGCCGCTCCTAACCCGCCTTTTCAACTCCTTTCAGGACCCTGGATCTGTCCCTCCGGACATGCTAGCTGCTGATATAATTGTTCTCCCCAAACCTGGGAAGGACGTAACCCAATGTGCCTCATACCGGCCGATCTCCCTACTCAATCTGGACCTGAAGTTACTTACAGGAGTTCTGGCGTCCAGACTAGGACCACGCATGCCAGGTATCATCGAACCAGACCAACCCGGCTTTATACCGAACCGACAAAGTAGCGACAATACCAAACGCATCATGCACCTCATTGACAAAGCCCACCGCACAAAGATGGATGCCCTGCTGCTGTCGATAGACGCCGAAAAGGCATTCGATAGAGTATACTGGGACTTCCTAGACAAAACACTGGCACACTTCGGCATCGGTGATCGGTTCAGGGCATGGGTGGCGAGTTGCTATGACAAACCCAGAGCCACGATACGGGTCAATGGGACAATCTCACAGTCCTTTGACATTCAACGGGGCACAAGGCAGGGATGCCCGCTGTCGCCCCTCCTATTCGCGCTATACGTGGAGCCCCTAGCACAAAGGATACGAGATGACCTGGACATCCTAGGCATCCCTTTTAGCGGAGAGAAGCACGCACTTAGTCTGTATGCAGACGATATCTTGGCAGCCGTGGAGACCCCCAGGCGTTCGGTGCCGGCCTTCCTTCAGGAACTGACTGTCTTTGGCAGCGTTTCCGGCTTTAAAATAAATATGGGGAAATCAATGATCCTACCTCTAGGCCTCAATGAGAAAGTTCACGGAGGTGCCCACAGGGAGTTCGTAGAGCTCCAATCCCAAGCCACGATCCCATACCTGGGGATAGTCCTGGCCCCCTCTACTGGGCAAACGATTGCAAAAAAGTACGCCACCCTCCTCTCACAAATACAGGGGGATCTGCGTCAGTGGCAGAAGCAGCCTCTGTCACTCCTGGGCCGCATCGCTGCCGTTAAAATGTCCATACTGCCTAAAGTGCCATACATTTTTCAGACCATCCCAGCTTGGCCCCCCAAGGGAACCATCCATAAGTTGCAAGGAGCGGTGCACCAATTCATCTGGGCCGGAAAGAGGCCGCGGATGCGCAGAGACTTAGCCTACCGCCCCCCTGACGAAGGAGGGCTGGGGGTTCCGAACTTCCTGGAATACTTTCGAGCGACACAACTTAGATATTTGGTAGAATGGAGCAGGCCAGAATCAGAAAAGAGATGGCTGTTCCAAGATAGGGCACTGGCACAGTTATCCTTATGGAAAGTGCCCTTTCTTAAGCGTCGCGATAGACCACCAAACCTCGCGGGCTCTCCATTTGCACACACTGTGCTGCAAGTGTGGGACACGGTAGCGACTAAACGAGGACTTACCTCCTTCCCCTCACCACTAACGCCCCTATTTGACAACCCGGACTTCCCACCAGGGTTAAAAGAGCGAGCGTTCCATCAATGGAGGAAGTCGGCTTGCAAGTCTGCCGGACATCTATTTGACCTAGATGGGTTCCTCAAATTTTCCGATGTGCCACAAGCTTATGATATCGAAGACCCGAAAAGATTCCAATACTTCCAAATTCGGCACTGGCTCTTACACCCAGATGTACGCCCGATGGTCAGTAGGAAACTAACAACGTACGAGAAATGGCTCATCACCAAAACCTCGGACAGGAAAATGATCTCGGAACTCTATAGGTTGATACGCCCTACAGCATCTCCGGAGCCCTCGGCCGGACAGAGGCGATGGACGCGGGAACTGCGGAGAGATCTATCAGAAAAGGAATGGCGCGATATTTACTTTAGGGCAAACCATACAGCCAGAAATACAGCAAGTAGAGAAGCAAGGGTCAAGGTGGTAACCTACTGGTACTTGACACCTGCCAGACTGAACAAGGGAAACCCCGACCGCAGCCCGACATGCTGGAGGGGTTGTGACGAGGTGGGTACGCTGACTCACCTGCTGTGGGACTGCAAGGAAGTGACGGACTACTGGACTACTGTCCTGGATGATATTGATAAACAATTCGACACCGAAATACCACGCTTTCCCGCATACACCCTGCTGGGGCTTCCCAACCCGCTTACATACCCACTGAAGTCAGTTAGGGGGAAACAAATGGGCCTAGCGATGGGAGCAGCAGTACAACACATTCTCTCATTATGGGGCACACAGAATAGACCAACACACACGGGATGGCTACACAAACTATGGTACATTATAGGAATGGAGAGAATCCTAGCCACCCTAACACATTCAACAGACGCATTCCCCACCATATGGCGACCTCTACTATCCCTATTAGCGTCGGAATTCAACGAAACAACATGCCCGAAATACCTTCGCCTTCTTCGACTCACTGACACCCAACAAACTGTGGTGGCTTCCTGAGGCATGGTAAGAAATAAAATCCTAAATGCAGCATCCTAACAAGGGACAGACACAGCACACCGGTTCGGGGAGGGGGGGGGAGTTTGAATTCGGGGAAGGGGTGGGAGAGATTTTTTCTTCTATTAGGCCTCGCATACCACATAGATAGTTCGGGCCTCGGCCCTATTCTGCCAGCTCAGGCAACTGAGTTCACAACGGACCTGCACAATGTCTTTCAAGGCTGCGGGGGGGTTGGGCTGGAAGGGGGGAGGGGAAGGGACCAAGGGGGAAAATGGGAGTATCTGTTGTATGTAATCTGCCTTTTCATATGCTTGAAAACCAATAAAACAAAGTTAAACCTAAAATTGCCTTTGCTTCAATATATGTTAATGGAGAAAATACATTCCACCATTTTTTTTCTTCATACTCTCCCACTATCCAGTTGTAAAATGTTGGCATATATGCTGTAAACACACAACAGCAGGAACCCAAGGACTTGAGTTCCGCTGCTGCCAGACTCACAGCTGGTCCCTGGTGTGTGCGCTGGCGAAAATGCTTCTTTGGGAAGGTATGTTTGAGTTACAAGTTCCTCTGGTGTTAGAGCTGCTTGGTACAGTAATTAAAGGGCATGACTGTGTGGTCTTTCTTTCATGTTGCTTTCGTCAGGAGTTTTTGAGCAGAGGGGTTCCGTGACAACAACGGGAAGTGGAGCAAGGTAGCACACTGTCACGTGGTAGTCCTTACTGCCTCAGTCCTGGACCTGAAGAAAGTAATGCGATGAGAGTTGACTGATTCAAAGCTGTCAGTCTCTGAATGGGGACTCCTTTTCGTGTCATATTCTCACTCAAGGATCCGTCGCTCACAGTGAGCGGAGTAAATTGATGGAAGTCAGCGGAACCATTGCCCTGTACTGTAGTCTGTGATGGGAGGAAGCAAAATGTGAATGACACAACTGGCCAATGAATAAAGGGAGCTGTCTGTAAGCCTCTCTATCAGTGGCGGCTGACACAGATAAGGAGTGGTGGGGTGGGTGGAGGGGGGGAGCGCACGGCAGGGGGGAGCGTGCGGCGGGGGGTTAAATTATTTTTTTTTAAAAAGACTTATCTGGTGCTGCTGGCTGCCTCGTGCTCATCTGTTCCTGGTCCCAGCAGTCCCTGGGACAGCATCACTGACTCAGCATCCAATCCCTGCGCTGCTCTCAAGCATTAGAGCAGCATGGGGATTGGCCTGAGAGGGCTAAAATAACACTTGCTCAGGCACAGGGAGTCTGTGCAGTTTCTCCAACCCGCCTGTGGAATGCAGCTGGGTTGTAGAAACCTAAGTGCGCATGTCAGTTTGCCCGGCCTGAGACAGCCAGTCAAACTGACATATGCACTTAAAAGTGTACCTACCACTCCTCTTCCCTCCTTCCCGCTCCCCACCCCTCCCTGCACATGTTGGCTCAGCAGCAGTTGGAAAAAAAAAAAAACAGCAGTAAAATATTTTTCTTTTTCAGCTGCTGGCTCTGAGCCAGTGATGCGATGCTCCTCCACCATTGCGGAGGAGCCACTGTTGCTCTCTATGTATGCATGTATATTTACATGTTTATTGAGGATGTAAAAAAACAATAACTAAAATGCCAGTCCTTAAGATGGTGTTTACCATGTTGAATATAGAAAAAAACACTTGTGTACAAGATGCCCGTGTGCCCTGGACGACAAACTGCCAGCCAATCAGAATTTCTGAAATCTCCATGCTGTTTATTAAATCAGATTAGCTACCTTTAGATAATCACAACGGGTCTCTATATACTGAGACCTTTCTGAATGGCTGATGGGCGGTTATTCAGAATAGCTCCGTTGGACTGTGCACTCTTGCATCTGTTTGTGACCTGCTATGAGATACCACTGTGGTCTACATTCTGTCTGCAACCAGGTGTAGAAACGTATGCCAAAAATAGGATACATGCCCAGCAATTTGATTCTGCTTTCCAAAGGCAGAAACAAATGTGTACACACCTACTACTAACCTAAGTAGAAGGGTTTATAAATGTGCAAAATGTTCAGCTGGCGGTTGTGGGCTAAACCATTCAAGGTGAAAAGAAGGAGGAGATTAAAACACACATATTGTGACATTCCTTATTTAATGCATATTTTAGAATGCACATGTATGCTGAGATACTTCAAAATTACAACTGGAATACTACTACATCGAAAAGTAGAACATATTAGAGCCGTAATTAATGTGAAACTCAACTGTGACCACCTATCAGTGGCATAACAAAACTTGAGGGGGTCCATCTGCAAAGTACTTGAAGACCCCCATACCACCCCCCCACACTCCGGACCCAGTCAGGACCCAGTCAGGAGCTCTCAGGCCAGGGGCCCAGTGGCCATGCACAGTGCCGGAGGGGGGTCCCCTGGACCTCGGGCCCCACCGCACTGCGGGGGCTATTGTTACGTGACTGTTACCTACAGCCAGTTTTTTTTCAATGAGCAACTCCTGGGTACCTGTACTTCTTTAATTTGAAAGGGAACGTACCAGCACTGCTCAGCAGGGGTGCAGTATTTTTAATGTGGGAGTACCAGCACTGCTCAGCAGGGGTGCAGTGTTTTTAATGAGAGAGAGAGTACCAGCACTGTGCAGCAGAGGTGCAGTATCTTTATTGAGAGAGTACCAGCACTGCTCAGCAGGGGTGCAGTATTTCTAATGTGGGAGTACCAACACTGCTCAGCAGTGGAGCAGTATTTTTAATGTGGGAGTACCAGCACTGGTCAGCAGGGGTGCAGTGTTTTTAAAGAGAGAGTACCAGCACTGCTCAGCAGAGGTGCAGTATTTTTATTGCGAGAGTACCAGCATTGCTCAGCAGGGGTGCAGTATTTTTAATGTGGGAGTACCAGCACTGGTCAGCAGGGGTGCAGAATTTTTAATGTGGGGGTACCAGCACTGGTCAGCAGGGGTGCAGTGTTTTTAATGAGAGAGTACCAGCACTGCTCAGCAGGGGTGCAGTATTTTTAATGTGAGAGTACCAGCACTGGTCAGCAGGGGTGCAGTATTTTTATTGCGAGAGTACCAGCACTGCTCAGCAGGGGTGCAGTATTTTGAATGTGGGAGTACCAGCACTGGTCAGCAGGGGTGCAGTATTTTTAATGTGGGAGTACCAGCACTGGTCAGCAGGGGTGCAGTGTTTTTAAAGAGAGAGTACCAACACTGCTCAGCAGAGGTGCGGTATTTTTATTGCGAGAGTACCAGCACTGCTCAGCAGGGGTGCAGTATTTTTAATGTGGGAGTACCAGCACTGGTCAGCAGGGGTGCAGTATTTTTAATGTGGGAGTACCAGCACTGGTCAGCAGGGGTGCAGTATTTTTAATGTGGAGTACCAGCACTGGTCAGCAGGGGTGCAGTGTTTTTAATGAGAGAGTACCAGCACTGCTCAGCAGGGGTGCAGTATTTTTAATGTGAGAGTACCAGCATTTCTCAGTAGCAAACAAGTACTCTAAGCTAGTGAGTGCCTGTTGTTGGAAATGATCATCTTTTGCTTGGCATTCCCACTTTTGTTGGCCATAGGACTCCGCGCACTCTACACCCGCTAACCAGTGGTAAAGTGGTTGTGCTCTCCCTTTAAACATAGTAAAATTGACATATTCCTGATTTGCACTTTTTATTTACTTATAAGTACCTAGTATATGTACTACATGTGCCGAGGGCCTGTAAAGTAAATGCTACTAGTGGACTGAAGTATTCACTGCGGCACCCTTTAAAGTAACACTTTAAAACATGTCTCCAGGCCTGCCCCTGAGTATGCAGTTTTAAAGTGCCATTTAGACATAGCTTAATAAACCTTTCACCAGGCCTAAACCTTCCTTTTAAATACCTATAAGTCACCCCTAAGGTAGACCCTAAAGGCTCATAGGGCAGGGTGCATTGTTTTTTTAAATTAGGACATATGTACTTAAGCTTTACATATCCTGGCAAGAAAAAAGCTCCAAAATAGTTTTTTTTACTGTGGTAAGGCTGACCCTCCTATCGGAAAACACCAGGTTACATAATAACCAAGGTCACTGAAATTACATGTTATGCATTTTCTACATAATTAGGAATCTGCCATGTTTGCCACATAATCCATCATTTGCTTGATAAGCTGTAGATGTTAACAAAAAAAAATGTTTCTAGCTCAAATGTATCAAAAGTTACTAAAAACTTGAAACAAGTGTTGCTGAGCAATGTAAGGCCATTAGCTAAAGATTACTGGTCACCTTTCTGTTGCTTGTGCCTGTTTCTGGGTGTCAAACTGGTACGAACGAGGTGACACCTTACCCCAGATAGTGTTCACATGTAAAAATGATAAAATGATGAGCTAATGCTATGACAAAAAGTGTTGCATTATGCAGCACAATTTACCTTTTCTTTCTGCATAATTTAGTCAACCCTGATGCTTAATTTGGTCTGCCTGTGCAACATAATTCCAGTGGCCCTTATAATGCTTTGAGTTTTGGGGCAGCTAGAAGATATTTCAAGGACTCATTTTAATTAAATTTAAAATCCAACTTAATGGTCAAGTCAGATTTGATGTTACTTTTTGAAAATGACACTTTTCTGGCTAAGCCAAATGTGTCTTTCTGCCAGTGTCACCTGCCTGTGGAATGGCTCCCCTTTGGTGATATGTGTATTGCTCCCAGACAGTGGACAAAGGAGTTAGGTGTGAGAGGTGTTTTTCTTCCTTAAACAGGATGGCATGGGGGTCTGTGCCCAGCCTCTACCTGAGCTTCAAAGGATTCCTATCCTTTTACTGCCTTCATTTTGCCTTACTGCTGTCCCAGAACAGGTTTGGAGTGACCACAAAGGATGATTTGCCCATTTTCATAGCCACACCTTTGGGTGGGCAGAAGAAGGTCTGACCAGGGGAAGAAGGAATCTTCTATGTTGTTTTAGGGAATAAGGGGTACTGCGGAACTGCTCACAGTAGAACACACAGGACATGCTGCTAGAGTGTGTAGGGACACCCCTGGAAACAATTAACCCATTGGTTAGGGAGTGGCCAGGTGTTACCTCCACCCACAGGATGGCACTGGGCATAAATGTTGCACACCTAGTACACTCTTCAGAACACTCCTGGACCTGTGAAGATTGTAAGAAGGACTGCTCTGCTGTCCGAAGAGCCTGAAGCAAGGCTGGCCTTCTTGCCTTGAACCCAGGACCCGAGAATTGACTCCAAGGGTCAGTTGGTAGACTTCCTCCTTGAGCTAGAGACACAAGAATCCAAAGGCCTCTCCATGCACCTGCCCAGCTGACCAGCTCCAACCGGACCTGCCCTGAACCCGACTGCTGGCCTCTATTTGAGTGAGTGCTCACCACCAAGTGGTGCCCCTGAGGCCCGGGACCCTTTGATTGATGTTAGAGTACTGCTGGGCTCTAAAAGCTGGGACTTAGAAACTGTTCTACACATTTCGGCTCTGAGAACCAGTGTGGGACCAGGGCATGTCCAAAAGCTGATCCTCTGAGGGTGCATCGCCGGTGGGATTGGTTTGGCCCGGCTCCTGCTATGTCCTTCTTCGCAGCAGCAAATCCGCTTCAGTGGGACCTCCAGACGACAGTACCCAGCCTTGCCCTGCTGAGAAAATCCGAGCTCTAGAAAAACTTCTGAATGTAGAAACTTCACCAGACCTGACGTTGAGCAGCACCCTGTCAACATCGATGACCTCCTTGGCACAAAATCTTGACATTTGCCACTCTGAGTTTTTCCCACCTTCTTGACAGCTTCACAGAGACTTCATTCAATGACTCCCTGCAGAAGACTTTACCTTCTCAAAATTTCTTCTAAGTCCGAAGGTAACTCTTAGACCAGGTCCAACCTGATCTGCATTGCAGTCGCAGTTTTAAGTTTGAACCAAACTCATGCAAACAGATTACAGCAGTTGGCGCTTTGTTCTTTTTGGATCTATTTTTTCATTCAAATTTTTAAAAATCATGTCTCCGGTTCTACTGACCACTTTACTACTGATTGTAGGTTTGTCGTTTTGGTGTCAAATTGGTTTGGGTTTTTTGTGGTGTGTTCACTTTTTTTCTGCTTGAGTGCTTCAGAAATACTTTACACGTTGCGTCTAAGTTAATCCTGGCTGCTTTTATGCCGACGAGAAGGATTGAGCACAGGTTTATATTTAGTGGATTTTGTGGTTCACCCTGACAAGGATTGTGATCATTATATGAGGTGACTTCTCACCCCCTCAACTAAAACTCCAATTTCATACACCTGTTTGCTTTCATTTCAAGCGCTGCCTGTAACCCTTGAGCAGTTTCCCAAAACAGCTACTAATACCGATCACTATCCTGTGCATTGGGACGAAATGCCCATTGCTATTAACAATTGAACATCAGCTCTCAATAGCAACTTATAATGCATCATATCTGCTCAACTAGATCAAGCACCACTACCCTCTATCATAGCATGTGCGTCTCAGTGACTTAAAGATGATAAGACTACAATACACAAAGAATCAATTGATGCCATATTAACTCAAAGGTTTTAAAGTATTCTGGGTAAATACAAGTGGAGCCCTTTTAAAATATTGGCAAACCCGAGAAAGCAGGGAAGATAACGAGACTACATATAAAAATTAATGGAGCTAGCCAAGCTTACATTTACTCGTTGTTTAGACACAATAACACAGATAAAGCCTACATCTAAAAATTAAAATCTTGTCTTGTGGCGCCATCTAGTGGTAACATTTGAGAAGTAAGGCTATGCGTAATAAGGGGAGATTTATTTTTTTAATATCTGTCAACGACGATAGTGCACTCTGTTGAGGCACGACAAACGATGGCATCTTAAAGAGATTTGTACGCCCCCGCATTGTCTTTAGTTTGACCTCTCAGCGCTAGGCACTGAGGTATTGAGCACTGTATTTGTAGAACATTGTGTCTTAAAAACGTACTATTTATCATTCAAGGCGCTAAGAAAACGGTTAATTGTGTGGAATACAAGTACATATTTTCCTCAGTGTTTCTTTGTCTACTTATTTGAGAATCGGTAAATATGAGATCATCATTTATGCAAAACAAGATTACTATAATGAATAGGTAATGTGTATAATGGAAACAAAGATAGAAAAGCATACATACCATACTAGAATAATATCAAACCTGATATGACAATGACATTTTCACTGCCCAAGGAAAACAAAAACACGATAGGAACATAATTGTTCTGCACGGGTAAGCCACGATTCCCTGTATATTAGGCCAGTAGATGTCTAAATAATTGGAAATTTGTAAAACTGGCAACGATATGAACTGAGACAATAATTCTTTCAGTATTGAAAACGTATTTTCCCCTTATTTCTCCTACACTCTGCACACTGCGATGGAGCATAAGACAGTGGCGGGAGACTGGACAGCCTGACCCCAAGGTGGCCGCCCAAAGTCCTGCAAGATCAGGTGATTCCAAAGGCTTCCAGGCGGCAAGCTTGAGGTCAGTCTATCTCGATCTGTAATAGAGTCAGACGTGCGTTCGAGTCCTGACAAAAGCCTTAAGAAAATGCCTGCATCAGTGAAATAAAAATAAAAATGATTGCTGCCTTTATACGATGCAAGTCTGAGATAAAGCATTGGAAGTGACAAAAAGTATGATGTCTAAGAGTGCTTTGCAGAATTAAAACGCTCCCTCGTGTATTGCAAATGAAGCCCTTCCTGGGAGGTGGAATGGTACAACAAACAACTGCTAACATTCCCAGTGGCATAGAAATGTTGGAAAAGGCCCCATGCAAGCATAGAAAGTGAGCCCCTCCATGCTTAGTGTAAGGTGTGCAAGCCCAATCTGCTAGTTTTTCCCCCCTAATAAATTACCCCTAGTAGCAGGGCCACTGAAATTTTGTGGCAGAGGAGGGACAAATTTTGCAGCAGGATTGAGTAAATTTTGCGGCAAGAAAAGGCAAATTATGCGGCGTAATGCGGCATATTTTGTGATTGCAATACTTCATTATTTTGTCATTTTTATGATTGTTAACACTGTTTGGGGTTAGCTGCACCTCGTTTGTACTAGTTTAACACTCAAATATAGAAATAAGCAACAGAAAGGTGGCCAGTCAATCTTTGCAAAGGGCTGTCCACTGGGCAGCAACACGTGTCCCTGCTCTTTTAGTAACTTTTGAACCATTTGAGCTAGAAACAAATTTGTAGGGGGATAAAATCTGCAGATTATGCAGTAGATGATGGATTATGTGGCAAATGAGGCAAATCTAAAAATATGCGAAAAACTACAGCCGCACAATTGCATAAGTCCAAAGGCCCTGGCTATTATGCATATTAAAGCACAGTTAACCTAAGAAATTGAGTGAAAAGCAACAAATAGGCATCTCAAAAATATTCCAGTTATTCATGGTTTGCAGAGTATGCCCAATACTTTTCATTCCTTCCTGCACTAGAACGATTTAAAAAAACAGGGCCAAACAGTTTATCGCACACTCGTCTACAAAATTGTGTAAAACAATAGGTTTTACAAGCTGTTCAAATAATCTGCCTATGTAATTTGCCATATATAAAGTACCTTCTATCACCTCTACCTTTCAGTTCCAATTCATTTTCCAACCTAGCCATTTGCAAGTAAATTTTTGGGCTAATGTAGAATGCAGAGCTATCCCGCGATTTAGATTTTTGAAGCACAGACTCCAGGGCTGCCCAGTTGTGAAACAGAGACTTTAGAGGCTAAGAAAAAAAGAGATATCGCTTAAGGCATACTGATCCTACAAGCTCAGGTATGAGACTGCAGTTAAATGCATGAATGTTAAATGCCATGGAAAGACCTCAATGTAGCTCATGAAATACCTCCACATGATTCATGCAATAACTGCCCTGGCAGCAAGCACATGCTGGTAATAGTGAAATTATCCCCTTTGGGCAGCTAAATACACCAAGGCAGAAACACTCATACAAACAATTATATCACCAGAACATAACACCACCACCATCAAAGGCCAAGTGCTGAGAATTGTAAAAATATTTTATTAAAAATAACCAAACGTGGTGAAATACAGAAAATTTTCCATAAAGTGTTAAAATAAGTTAAAAACATTGACAATTATTACACACAAAAAAAGACAATTTAGTGCATTACTGGGAGAACCTGCAAGAAAAATGATTTCTCATCTCAAATAAAGGCACATACATTAGATCAAGATCATTTGTTCAACGATTGATTTTTGTACAAAGTATTTTAACAATAATAATAGCAATTGTCTCCGCAATCTACAGTATGCCTTTAAACAGTTGCATCGATGCGTTTCGGTGGGTATTACTGCTTCAACACCACCTTCCTCAGGACAAGAAATAATATCTCCCCCATGAAATTTTGAATCTGTTGTGACACCAGGAGACTCATCCAATCTAAACTGCAGGAATTATCCTTGCAGTCACGTGTGCATGGATTAATCAATCTCTCACTTGGACAACCCTCCTTTATAGGAGGATTATTCTCCAACCTTTTTATTCTTGGCACCCCAAGGTTTGAAAGAAGAAAAGGCCACTATACGTCTCTACAAAAACGGTTCTCAACGTACAGCCTCTTCCTGTATCGCTCAATGTAGGATATTCAAATGATTCTTATCCTCTCTCTGTAATTCCCTCAATAGTATCCTATGTTCAAGCAGTTCGTAATAAGTCTTTTTCAAACAATAAAGCCACATACGGGGTTAAAATACTTTGTACATAAATCAGTCGTTGAACAAATGATCTTGATCTAATGTATGTGCCTTTATTTGAGATGAGAAATCATTTTTCTTGCAGGTTCTCCCAGTAATGCACTAAATTGTCTTGTTTTTTGTGTAATAATTGTCATAATGTTTTAAACTTATTTTAACACTTTATGGAAAATTTTCTGTATTTGACCACATGTTTGGTTATTTTTAATAAAATATTTTTATAATTCTCAGCACTTGGCCTTTGATGGTGGTAGTGTTATGTTCTGGTGATATAATTGTTTGTATGAGTGTTTCTGCCTTGGTGTATTAAGCTGCCCAAAGGGGATTTTTTCCTGACTACGGTCTATTTGGTGCCCTACTCCTTTGGTGTTGAAGGGGCCCCTCTCATTGTATTTGGGAAATAGTGAAATTATGCCATATTATCAGTCATATGTGCTCCTAACTTGGCATGAATTATCACTGAAATTATTTTGGAAGCACTGTGTTTTTAAATATCAGTTTAATTTTTGAAATTACGCTATTTCTTACCACATACTATCTTTTACAAATATCATCTTGCCATTTTCTTGAAAGACATACAATGTAAGTGGTTCATTTTTGAGCAAATGCAATAATTGTGTTCTCAACTTAAAACATTCACTAAATATGTTTATTTACTACTGCCACATGTTGACAGCTAGACCAACAGAAAGATTTAGAAAGGACACTGAGCACTCATACAACGGAATTCTTTCATTTTGATAAAACCCCAAAATGAATAAAGTTAACCTGATGAAATCAGGCTGACAAATCTCTATGTTGAGGAATAGTCATATTGACTAAATAACTTTCACACGAAAATCCAATGAGTTTCATGGAAAAGATTTTATGGAAGAAAACAAGGAAGAAAATAAGACAGGAGAGAAAGAAATGTAAGTAGGAGGAAGGCGTCATTGGTCTTGGACTAAAATATAAAGGAGAAGAAAGACCGGGCCACTCCACCATCAGGGGATTGGAGCAGGAGTGGGTAGGGAGGAGAGAGGAAGAATTAGATAATAACAAAAGCAAATTGCTAGAGAAAGGAGAAGAGCTAAGGGAGAGAACCTTCCTTCCTCCATTTAGAAATAGAAGAAAAGTAAAAGAAAACAAAAACTAAATGCAGAATATGAGGTTAAAATGGAAAACCAAACTCCAAGAAAATATTTTCCCAGAAGGGCATTTGTCAGATTTGTTTCGTCAGCCTGGCAAAAGCCATTATTGGTGAAAAAAGCTTGATAAAATGTTCAACAAAATTTGTCAGAATCAGTTTCTTCAGCTTGGTTTTTCATTATAAACATACACAACCCATACAACACAGCTGCGAAATTCAAAATACAATAGGATAAACCACAGTAGTAAACAATCACAAGCTCCAACAGAAACATAAATCAGACCTGAGGGAAAAGGTATCTTTTCCCAACAGCACTGTGAGGCCATGCTAATGGTAGCATGGCAATATAGAAATCTCTCTTAACCTTGACTGACCTAATTAAGGTTGTAACTCATATTTTCATGTGAAGGCTAATATGGCTACTTCATACCTTTAGGTGCCCACTTTTAGCCTTAATATATAGTCATTGTTGGACTTAGCCCTCTCTGCAGGGTCACCCACAAACTTTTTTGCCTTCACCGCTCCTATTTTTGCTGAATTTGTTTTGGTTTGCTTTAGGACTCTGTGCACTTTACCACTGCTAACCAGTCCTAAAGTGCTGGTGCTCACTCCCTAAAATATAGTAAAATTGGCTTACACCTGATTGGCATATTTAATTTATTTATAAGTCCTGTGTAGAGTGGTATACCTTATACCCAGGGCCTGTAAATTGAATGCTACTAGTGGTCCTGCAAAACTTATTGTGCCTCCCACTTAAGTAACCCCTTAAAAGGTGTCTCAGGCCTGCCATTGCAGCCTGAATGCAGTTTTAAACTGCCAGTTTGACTTGGCAATATAACCCCTTGCCAAGCCTTAAACTCCACTTTTATTATATATATAAGTTACCCCTAAAGTAGGCCCTAGGTAGTTTAAGTTTTACATGTCCTGGTTGTGAAAAAACTCATAAATTTGTTTTTTCACTACTGTGAGCCCTGCCTGTCCCATAGGATAACATTGGGTTGCCTTATTACATTTAATAAGTGCTAACTTTTGATTGGGAATACGTAAGCATTTCATGTTTGGTATCTATGAAAGTGTAATTAAAAATCCTCCTTAATGGTGAAGTTGGATTTTAAATTACAATTTTGGAAATGCCACTTTTAGAAAGTTGGCGTTTTCCTGCCCTTGCTATTTGGTGCTGTTATGTGGTCACATTAGGCCCGGGCAGGAACACCACCATTTTCCATGCTCACATTTAAAGTTGGTATCTTTCTTGAATGTTGACATTTGACACACATTTGCTTGCATGCCTGTATGGATAATATTCTCTGAAATGACTTTGCTTACATTTTACATTTCTTCGTAGGCATATTATCGGTGCCTTGAACATTCTGTTCGAAGGGCTAAGTTCACTGTGCAAAATGTTGTTGTTGTTATTATCTGCTCTGCAACAGCTCTACAAGGGTAGAATAAATAATGATGCCTGACTGGGACTTTTGCATGGCAACATGGGTGAAGTTTGTTATATAAACGACATCACTCATTTGTTTAGTCAGAACAGCGTTTTGCTGACACTGTCGAGGTTGACCCATGCCAAAATTCCAGTCCAACTGATTCCTGTTTACCTCCTGAGAAGAATGATGCCCAGCTCTACACCAAGACGTACTCCCAGATGAAACATTCCCACTGGTAATTGGGGAGTCAGATCACCTGCAGCGATTCAGGCAGATTCACCCACCCTAGGCAAACTAGGATAGGGACTGCTAGGTAGGAGCATATCTATAACCATACTTATATGCAAGCATATGATCTGTACAATATCACAATCTTTTCAACTGTTAATTTTCTTTACCATTCTTGTGATGCTGATTACTCTGCTTTGTTTCCTTCTTTTGATAATTGCAGCGCACGTATTTTACACAAGAATCTTATTACTTCAATAAATATTTGAAGTCTCAAATCGAGTATTTCTTGTGTCTCTCTTTGGGCATGCATGAGTTACCAAATGAAAGGGCTTTAGATCTGTTTCCATGATTTACTTGGGGAGTCAGGGTTCTCATGGTCAGAGGTTGCACATACCACCTGTTAGGTCAGGGGTACAGGTGGTGCACTGTGAGCTAGCCAGGACTAGGGCCAACATATCCTGATGGTGTGCGTGGACTAAATCTCATGCAGTTTTGACGTTTATGTTGTCCAACAAACGTACAGTTTTACTGAGAAAGTATGAACCGTATGACAGTGCCTGCAGCCTGTTCTAGGTCACATGACTAGGTGTAGTTGGCAGTTCGACTTTGGCAATTCCTCCCAGACAGTCATACAATAGAGGGATTAGGTGTGTATGAATTGGTCATCAACTGGCAGGATGGGGTGGGGGCGGAGCTGGGCACAGCCCCACTTGCACTGAATAGGCTGTGCTCTGCCTTCACACAAAGGACTTGTCATCACTACATTGTCTCTGCAGCCAGCATGGAGTCAGGGCAAAGGAGTCAGATTTGTTCTAAGCACTTTAAAGGACAACTTCTAGAAACTTCTCCTACTTCAAAGGAGGCACCAGGTAAAAAGAAGGGACCCTCAGCCCCATTCTTTGGTTCACTTTCTGGACCTGGGGAAGGACTCTCAGAGGACTGCTTGCTGCTGTGTTCTCCCCAAGACTGCTTTGCTGCACCTGGAAGGACTGCTTTGCTGCCTGGAGCCTGCCTTGAATCCCCAGAGACCTGCCCTGCTGCTTGAGCCCTGCTTCATCAATGAACCTAGGACTTCCAGAGTGAGTCCAAGAGATAGTTTACTGGCCTCCTGTTCAGAGCCACAGACTCCCACCATCTTGAACCCGCACCTGGACCCAGCCAGAGTAAGTCCTAACCCCGCAAGTTGTACCCCTCCAGTCCTGGACTCTTGGTGGTGGTGCTAAATGTGCCCAAGTAGCCAAAATCCAAAACTTGGGACTTAGAAAATTTTTGACTAAAAACTGCTCTGAGAACCGAGGGAAGACTGGGACCAACCTGCTCGTCTAGCTTTTCGCCAAAGGGATATCCGGCCTCCTGGAACTCTCATCAGTTAAAGCCTCCAGCTTCGTCGCGCTGCAGATTTTCAACTTCTGAAAAAGAGACTAAGTCCGAAAGTATAAATCTTCACCATGACTTTGTCCAGCGACTCCCCGACGACGATGCTCCTTCCTCGGACACACCTGCAACCTTACCCTGCTGAAATTTACCTTCTCAGAACATTGTCTTCAAAATTTCTTCTAAGTCCGAAAGTAAGCGCCAACTGGGCCCAATCCACTTTTTGAAACTGACTCGTGATCCATCGTGGTCTTCCACATTTTTTACTTTGACCTGGTCTCGCGCAACTAGATGTCCATGGTTGGCACTTTTATCTTTTATGGATCAATTCTATTTATTTTATAGCAAGAGCAAACATTCTTATACACAGCTGTCTACCTACAACCCAGGGGCCAGCAGCGTCATTAAAGCACAGTTCGAATAAAAAAAATTCCAAACATCCCATAGAACAACCCCACACTTACCTGACTCCTTCAAAAGAGGTAGTTTCAGTGACCTGCGATTTCGGTATAGTGGCTCATGTTTTGAGCCTGAAGGAATGCGTATCGGCATTTAATGCTGAGGTGGGGTTGGGCCTTCAGGTGTCTATGTCATGGGAAGCAAGCGCAGCAGTTTAAGATAGGTCGGACAGGTCAACTCATTGAATTCGGAGGAGAGAATATCGAATGACGCCCACAAATCGGGATATGAGGCACACAGCTAGGGATAGTTTTTCCATCCCCAAAATGAACCAAGGTTTATGGAGCAAAGCTGTGTAGTCGGGTATGCTATCGGAACCCCATGCAGAGAGAATGACTTGGTGGGTTGCCCCCAGGGCTAAGGCCATTTGTCTCCCCCGCCATTTGTCTCCCCCTCAGTGAGCGCAAGGTATAGGTTAAAGGGTTGGGAAGCCCTAGGATAGTGTAGGCTGGGACCCACAGGATCGTGGTATTGAAGGCCCTGTCTATATAATCTAAGATGCACTCCCAATAACGGACCGGCTTCGGACAGTGCCAGAGAAGGTGGACTAAGGTGCCCGTTCCCCCACAGCCCCTCCAGCAATCTTTTGTGCGCCCACGGCTCCACGCCTCGAGCCGGGCAGGGGTAAAGTATCAGTAGGAAACTATTTTATATGCCGTCTCCATACTAGCCTTGTTATGAGCAGTGTGGCGGGCCCGGTAGTAGATGCCCTCCCAATCTTTAATGCGAAGGGCCCTGCCCAGTTCCGCCTCCCACCTTTTCTGTCCTACTGTCTTGGGTAGTGTTGTTGTCCCCACCTATAATGTATAGATCTCTGTAATAAGACATCTGTTGTCCTTCTTAAGAAAAACCCATTTCTCAAAAGTCATAGGGGAGTGCTCCTCATATAATCTGATGGTGAGCTGCAGCACCCAATGATGTATTTGTAAGTATTGGATGCAGTGTGCCTCCTCCAAGTCATAATCGGCCTTCAGTTGGTCAAACAGGATTATCCCTTGGGTGTCGAACAGACACCCTGTATGCTTGCAGCCACCTTCCTGTCAGCGTCGGAACCCCTCCTGTTGCATCCCTGGAGTAAAGTCAGGGTTAGCTAGGACTGGCGTCATGGGGGAAGGGAAAGAGGTCAGTTCAGCCCTGATCACCTCTGCGTCTCAGACCCTGAATGCAGAGCCAGTCACTGGGAAGGAATAGAGACCCACACTTGATGTTTACAGGGGAGCCATGGCTCTTTCCATATGTGGGAGCCAACCACTGCCTGGTCCATACAGCACCAGTGTTTCACGGAGGCCGGTCAACTCCACTCCACCAGAAAGTGAAGTTGAGAGGCTTGTTAGTAACGTACAATCATAGGTACAGCGAGCCCTCCCTCTTGTGTCATGCAATAGAGCAACTGCCTGTGGAGATGTGTCTTTTTCCCATCTCAGATTAACTTATTGATCCCTAACTGCAGGAACCGAAGCGTGTGTTTTGGTGGTGTCAGTGGAAAGGCCTGAAAAATGTAGAGGATCCGGGTGAGGACTGCTATTTTAACGGCAGCTATCCTACCCAGCCAGGACAATTGCAGGCGACACCAATTAGCCAAATCCGAAAAGACCTGGGAGGTGAGGGCAGCTTAATTAATTGCTACAGACCTAGCCAGCGATCGAGCCAGCTTAATGCAGAGGTAAGGAATATACTGTTCTGCTCAGTCGGAAGGGAACCATGAGCAGAGGTGGGTTTCTTGGGGTGGGGCAAGTTAAAGGTTCAGGATTTGGGATTTCTGCATATTAACCTTGAACCCAGACACTTCCCCAAAGGAATGGAATTCCGATACCAAAGCCGGGAGAGACGACATTGGGTCAGTGAGGGAAAGAATCACATAATCCGCGTATAGACTGACAAGGTGACGGTCACTGCCGAAAGGGATTCCCACGATGGACGGATTGACCCTAATTCAACATGCGTGCCAAAGGCTTCATGCACAAGGCAAATAGGAGAGGGGAGAGTGGGCACCCCTGCAGCATGCCTCTCTGGATGGAAAAGGGTTGGGACAGTATGCCATTGACTCTCACTGACACCTATGGGGCACTGTTGACACTTCGGACACATCTTTGAAATCTGTCTCTGAGACCGAATTGTTTCAAGGTCTCAAAGAGATAGGGCCTGTGTACCCTATCAAATGCCTTTTTGGTGCCGATTGAAAGGAGAAGTGTTTAGGGAAAACAATGGTTCAGTTTGGCCCAATCGAGTCCTATGCAAAAAAATGTGTGGTCCTTGAGAAGGACACAGAGTAAAAGGATTTTTTGGCTAGACAATTAATCATTGAGGGAGCACGAAAGTAGTAGGGGAGCATATGTAGTGTAAAATAACATTTTATTTTACACGTATGGTTAATGATACTCAGAGTAAACAGGTGCTCACATAAAGTGACAGATGCGTAATGTGACAAGGTGCAGTGAACTTAAAAACATTACATCACATTGACAACACAGTAGGAACTTCGCATAAGTGAGTACAATTGAGGAAGTTCCAGTTGTGGGGGTCGACGGTGTTTCGATCTTTTAGGGATTTAAGATCATCGTCAGGACAATGAGTGAGCAACCTGAAACTAAGGGGAACAGAGTCGAATTACGATATGTACCCTACATACTGCTTACTAGCGGCGTAGGCGTGCTCCCGGTGTGATAGCATAATTTAATTAAATCGCTAGCACACAGTGAACTGTAGATCATCACATACTATATTCGGAAAGGAGAAGGGCCGCTCTCTGGGATCGGTTGATCTTGTCCATTAGATGGAGAATGCGTTTGGTATTGTCCCCGCACTGGCGGTTGGGTATTAAACCGTCCTGATTGGGGTCGATCAGGCCTGGCATGAGGGGATTGAAGCAGTGGGCCCAGATGCTGGTAAATAGTTTGGCATCAATATTCAGCAGTGGTATAGGTCTGTAAGACCTGCATAGGGTAGAATCTTTACTGGGCTTTGGGATAACTGAGACGGTTGCTACCTAGATGAAATTGATGTTTTAGTCGTGCCATCCCGTATTCCGCCCTATCAAGGTCCAGGCACTAGCGCCTTTTCCAATTCCCTCCAAACCCTCGGGCCCCTGTGCTTTTAAGTATGGCTTCTAGCTCTTTCTGCTCCAGACTCAGTCTTTTCTCTTTCCTGCAGCGATTATCGGCTGTTGAAATAGCAATCAGTCCACCCCAGACTACTAGCTTCAAAGTCTCCCTTAAAGAGGCCACTGGTGTCTACCTGGTATCATTGTTCTGGAGATAGTTGGTGATAACGTTTTGCATCACTTCTTCTTTGGACTTGGGCTGGAGGAGGCTATCTCTGAGCCTCCAATGTGCGGACCAATATTGGTACTGATCCACCCATAGCACTAGGGAGAGGGGAACATGATCAGACAAAGACATGGGGACAATGTAGACCTCTTGCACGAGGGCCTGTATCGCAGGGGAAGCTAGGAAGTGGTCTATGCGGGCCTTGGTTTTATGAGATGCGAAGTAGTATGTGTAGTCCCACGTGTTAGTATGGGAAAGGTGCTAAACATCCCCCAAGCCATAGGCATCCAGCCATCGGAGTACCTGAACCGAAACGGTACCAGATTGGCGAAAGCATTGGCCAGATCGGTCCAGGTCAGTAGCCATGACTAGGTTCAAGCCCCTTCCAACTAATACGGCAGCATCAGGGGATTGCAACATTGATGTGAGGGCTCCCGGGATAAAGGTCTCCTGTTGCTCAATGGGTTCATAAATGGAAGCAAGTGTGATGTGAAGGTTACCCAGTTGTAACCGGTAGGCAAGGAGTCACCCCTAAATCTCTGCTACTTTAGCCAGGACCTCTCCCCTGAAACTCCTATAGAATAATATCACCATCCCCTTCTTTGTAGTACCTGAGGACCAGTACTGGTGCAGAAACCATCTGGATTTCATCCTATGTTTATCTTTGGGGAGTAGGTGAGTCTCCTGTAGGAGGCATATGTCACAGTGGCTCGCTTAGTTGTGTTATTGAGGTCTTGTACATTGAGACATATCATTTTAACCTCTAGGAAAACGGGAGAGGATAGATGTCTGGAGACCACCCCTCAGGGTTAACGCTATGGCATGGGGGAGATAAGGCTGAACCAAAGGAGGGCGGGTGGTCCCCAGAGCCTGCGTGAAGGTATCAGTAGGTTGTAACGTGTGAAGGAGCAAAAACGAGTAATAACAAATTCCCAACAACATTGGCATCGGAACCATAACATTAACAAGTCTATTACTAATGGAAGACTGTAAGGTGGGCATGATCTGGTCGGATGGGAAAGGCTCGCTCTTCAGTGGATGCACTTGTACAGCCAACCCCCCACCGTCACAGACCATGGAGAGAAGGATAGTCCCTGGCATGTTGTGGGTGGCGTAGTTGCAAATTGAGGATAGACTCAGAGATCATGCGTTTGACTTGCCGGTTCCCAATGCCAGACTATCCAGAACCGCTTGGCGCTCGTGAGCGTGCATTTTCAGACCAGGGTGAGAGTGCTTCTTGCATTTGCCAGCTTTTTGCCATTGTGGTGCCCGCGTGAGGAAGCCCCAGGGAGAACCCGGCATAAAATGGGTAGAAGAGTCTCCTGGCATATCCAGAATGTCTTAGGTTGATAGAGTTGGCCGTCCCAGCAAAAAACGCGCCTGAAGGGGTGCCCCCATCCATAGGACACCTCCTTGGCATGCATGAACTCAGTGACCGGCTTGAAGTCCCTGTGGTACTGGAGGGTGAGAAGCGAGATGCCTGGAAGAGCCCAATTTGATAGCCGTGGAAATGGACCAGTTGCTTGGCCCTGGCTTCCTTCATGATGTCTTCTTTGGTCTGGAAGTTATGTATGCATGCCAGTATGTCCGGTGGCTTGGTGTTGGGGCCTCCAGGGTGACCGACTCGATGTACCCTGTCCAGCCGCAGCTCAGTGTCCTTGGCCCAACCCAGGATCAATTGAAACAGTGCCTGTACGTATCCCTGGATGTCAAAGCCCACGAAGCCCACAGGGATCCCCTGAGGTGGACGTTATTACAGTGTGATCTGTTCTCAAGTTCCTCCGCCTGGGCACAGAGTTCGTCGTGTTGCTTGTGAAGGCAGATGACCTCCTGCCACAGCATTTCCACCTCCTTACCAATTCATTATCTTCCAGGGAGGGGACCCGCTCACCCACTGAGGACAGGCTGTCTCAATTAGTGCAGGTCCTGAGAGAGGTCTCTTTTGAGGTCTTGAATGTCCACCTTGAAGGAGTCGAACAGAGAAGCCAGGAAGGCCCGGGTCACTGAGTTGGTAGTTTCTTCTGCATCCACCTGTGGAGGCCGCTGCGAGGCCAGTACAGGGCCCCTGGAGGCAGCTGGCGTAGAACGGGTGAGCATGTCCCACACTGACTGGTCATGTTTGCCTTTTGCTGCTGCCATGAACGGTTGAGTTGGGTATAGGTTAGAAGCCTCTGGTCTATGTGCAGCAATGGCCTGCTACATTCGCTTCCCAGCAGGCTTCCCCAGTGTCAAGTCCACCCGCCAGCAGTCTCCTCAGAGGGCTCGAGGCACTGAGAGGGCTGCACCCACGATCGAAAGGCAGTCCAATTGTATGGGTAGGGAACTGGTGCAGTAGCGGTGGAGTGGGAGGTCCTGCAGCACACTCAGCAAGTCTGTCTACTCTGCCCCTGAACAGTCCCACCTCCATGCGCTCCTCTCCGTCCCCCGACCTCAGTACTCATTGCGTCGTGCAATGTAGGCCAATGCCTGACTGTGGGTTTGGAGGTGGAACCCGGGAGCGATGTAGCCGTCACTGTGGGGACTCCGACGCAAAGTGGAGGGGTTCCACTTTCAGTGTAGTCCGTGGTCAGAGCCGGCTGCCCAGAAGATCCCAGAGTCCATTGTCTTCTCAGTCATCTGGCTCGGTTTCCAGACTCTGCGTCTGGATTCAAGCATCAGCAACCCCAGGGAACATGCTGGTTCACATGCGCCCCCCACATGGTGGAAGAGCCCTTCCAAGTCTCAGTGGGTGTAAGAAGCTGGGTTTCTGTTGCAGTTAACCCCCCACTTTTTGCCAGATGTCTGATGCACTTTGACTTGATGTGCCTTGGGGAATGTAGCATGTTACAACGCATGCTAATACATCGCGTACTATTACAACGCTGTCGTTACAACGACCGCGTTGTTAGTACGCAATACCTTTACATTGCAAGTCATTACAACAACTTGCTGTAGGGGGCGCGTTGGACTTAGGAATAGTATTATTTACTATTCCTACTCCAGTTTGCGCAACAGCAGGGAAGGTGTTGGATTTTATATCCAATACCTTTGAGCCCCCTACAGCAAGTCATTGTAATGACTTGCGATGTAAAAGTATTGCGTACTAACAACGCTGTCATTGTAACAACTGTGTTGTAATAGCATTGCGTTGTTTTAACAGCGTTGTAAACGCTGTTTCCCTCCTTGGGTCCCTGCCAATCAGGTTTCCAGGGCCTGTGTTCTTTCCCAAAACTGTACCTTTGTACCCCCAATTGGCACCTCGCTGGCCACATGTAAGTCCCCTGTAAAAGGTACCATGGGTACCAAGGGCACTGTGACCAGGGAAGGCCTCTAAGGGCTGCAGCACATATTGTGCCACCCTTAGAGGTCCTGCACCTTAACACACACACTCTGCCATTGCAGGCTGCGTGTTTTGGTGCAGAGAAAAGTAAAGAGTCGACATGGCACACATCCCTGTGTGCCATGCCTACAACCCACTGCCTATGGCATAGGTCAGCCACCCCTCTAGCTGGGTGCACTATGCCACTGGTGAGGGTACAGGTGCATGAGCCCTGTACCCCTACTGTGTCTAAGTCTATTCTTAGACATTGTAAGTGCAGTAGAGCCATAAAGAGTATATGGTCTGGGAGTTGTCATTACGAACTCCACAGCACCATAATGGCTTTACTGAATTCTGGGAAGTTTGGTAGCAAACATCTCAGCATAATAAACCCACACTGATGCCAGTGTAGGATTTATTATACAGTGCAATTAGAGGGCATCTTAGAGATGCCCCTGAAAAACGACCAGCCTCTTGTGGGTTCCCTGACTGGTACACACCAGCCTGGTACACACCAGCCTGCCACCACAAGACATGTTTTTGGACCCCTGGGGTGGGAGCCTTCGCTCCCTGAGCCCAGAAACAAAGTCTTTCCTGGGCGGAGGTGTTCACACCTCTCCCAGGTCAGGAAGAGCCATCTGTGACAGGGGAGCTTCAAAGGCCTTGCTGCCTTTGTAACGTGACCCCCAGCCTCTCCTGCTATCAGGAGCAGGCCCCCTTCCTGTCTCCCCTCCTTTTCGGTGGGAAGACAGGTGGGAAAAATTTGCACAGTCCAGAAGGTGTGCCCACCTCTGCCAACCCCACCCCTCAGGTGGGGGAGGCGAGGTGAAGCTCACTCTTCAGTGCCTGCCATCTGTGGCATCAGGTTAAGGTATTGTGCCCACTCCCCCACGTGGGGTGAGCCCACCAAGGGTGTAGTCACCCTAAGGTCAGTAGCCCACTGGCTACTGACCTCGAGACCCCTGAAATGCCCCTATATACAGTATTTAGGGGGCAGCCCGAAACCAAGAATACAAACTCCTGCAACCTACGAAGAAGGAGGACGAAAGAAGACGCCCAGCAGAGGAGACTGCAGAGAAGAACTGACTTGGCCCCAGCCCTACCAGCCCGTCTGCAGTTTCCAGAGATCCTGTGCTAAAAGTCACCTTGTCCTGCAGCCAGCGACCTCCAGAACCCCTGGGAGGAATGACTTCCTTCAACAAAGACCGGATCTCTTGTGAACAGCAGCTCTGTTCAAAAGAAACAGCCAAGAAAGACTCCGAGCCTGCTGAGGACAAAGAAACCTGACGCCTGGAACCACCACTGCACCCGACGCCTACTGCCCAAATCTGGGTGGCCCACCAGTCCCAGCGAGGTCCCATGGCGCTCCAGAGTCTGAGTCCACCATGGGTTAACCCCTCCAGGACTCCCCGACGTCGCCTGCAGCCTCTCCACGGAGACCCCCCAGAGGCAGTGGCCCTCTAAGGTGAAATCCGACCTCAAAAGGCACCGTTGCATCCACCCGCCCTGCGCCCTGGAGAAGAGAACCCGAGGTGCACCTACGTCGCCGAGCCCTCCAACTTACCTGCCCAGCTGTTGGATCCTCCCGCAAGTCTTCCTGGACCGAGCCTGAAGCCAAAATCCAAAACCGGCAACTCCCATTGAAAACAACAGGGCACCCGATGCCAAATAATCACTCTGCACCCGGCAGCTCCAGTGCCGCTGTGGGTGCACATTGTGTGCTAACTCAGATCCCCCTTTGCCCTGAGCTAAACCCTAGGAGCTTTGCTCCCGCAACCGCGTGGCCTGCTCGTGAGCAGCCACCAACCGGAGGCCCCTATCCCCCATTGGATAACATTGGGCCTCAGCACTCTGCACCCGACCGCCCTAATGCCGCTGAGGGTGTTCTCAGAGTGCATCCACGACCCTGGGGGAACCCTGGTTCAAACCCCAGAATACCAACCCCCACAAATAAGTGCTTACCTGCAAACCGTTAACTTAATTTCCTTCCATAGGATTGCATTGACTGTTTTTCCTTGAAAATTCTTCCAAGTATGGAGTTGGTTTGTATGAAACATTGAAAAACTGCAAATGTACTAAAAATGAATTAATTACCTTTTGTCTAGGAAATGTCTCAGTGTGATATCTAGGCATATCACACTGATTAGCAAAAGTAACTTAAAAAGTAATCCAGGAAGTAACGTGTACAGTAATCTAAAAAGTAATTGAAAAGTAATTCTGATTCTTGACTTTCCTGTAAATCAACCAACTTCATTTGAATCTGCATTCAACTGTAATATATTGCATAAGTATTGCAAAGTATTATTTCACTTACCTGCACGAGGCCTGGCTTGATTCTAGAAAATAAAATAACGAAATAATATTTTTATACAAACAAATTGGTCTGAGTTCAGTCTTTCAGTGTGTGACATCATTTCTTGCCTGAGTTGGTACAATAAATGCTTAACACTACCCTCTGATAAAGCCTTACTGCTCGCCCACACTACCACAAATAGAGAGTAAGGTATTATCTACTTTAGCCTCTGCCTACCTTTGGGGATCCACTGGACTCTGTGCACACTATACCTTACTTTGGTATAGTATATACAGAGCCAGCTTCCTACAGCGGGTCAGATGTTGCGGCTGCCAGTGTATGGGCACGTCCCCTTCGGTGTCCCTGCCTGATGTCACCAGCTTCCCTCTGTCTGTTCCCGGGAGGGTTGGTGCTGCTGTCCTGATATGGCATGCAGCGAGGTTTAAGGCATTATGCACGAGCAGGTGCCACCTTGTTGTACCCGGGCCCGCTGCCCATGTTCAGCAGGTGCCTGCAGGAGGCTCCCACTCCGTTTTGCGGTCTCCCGGCAGGCCCTACAATGGTCTTATTATGCCGGTCCGATCGCTAGACGTCAGCACTGCAGGGGGAAGCAATGCGGTACGGCCGGCGGCCCCTCGACTCAGGTGACCGACATCTTGTCGACCTCACGGTTGGCAGCCCTGGTCACAACGCTGCAATCAAAGCCCCTCTGGAGCCTGAAGAAGCCTTCCGATGGTGTCCCGTTAGTCACTGCATCATAGGAGAAAGGCTGTGCGGAGGTTCTTTGCTCCGGGACACCTAAAGCTGCAGCTGTATATAGTCTGGGCAGTGGAGGAGCGGAGATCGTGTCTTACTCCGCCTCCAACTTAGCCACACCCCACTTTCAACTTTTATGTGCTAGTTTTTACTAAAAATTTAAAAATTCATAACTCCGATTCAACTGATTGGATTTTTGCAATTTTGGTGTCAAATAATATATTAAAATGTACTGTTTTGTTCTAAATTAGTGTGAGAATTTCTTGTTTCCACTTTATTACTGTTTTAGGCTGCATAAATACTTTACTCATTGCCTTTAAGTTAAGCCTGACTGCTTTTTGTGCCTTTTGTGGCTTTTAGTGACTTTTTGTGGTTTACCAGGACTGGGATTCTGGCTGTTGCTGGACCGGGGTTACCCCCCCTCCGCTCCCCCCCCCCCAGTAACCCAACAATCCAATTTCTCACACTCATCGTATGCCTGGGATGCTTACCAGGGAGCAAACAGCAGTGGCCACTGGATGCCACTGCACTCACAATACTTTGGGGAAACCACAAGCTGGGGCACAAACACAATGCAAGTGTACATTTCCATCGCCATTTGCATTGGTGTAGAAGTGCCTTTGTGCACGACTTTACCATTCCCACGTGACTGGGCGCTGTGAAGCAATCAATGAGAGCAGATTGAAGATAGGAATAATAATTGCAGATGGAGCTCTGCTGCAGCTCCCATGCATTTCTTGTTAAGTCAATAGATGCAGAGCTGCCATGTTCTTCCATGTCAGGCGTGAGTAGTTTATCCAGTTCAGGTTCCTTCTGGTAGTTGCAATCAAGCATTTATTACTGTGACAGTTTCATAAGTAAAGGTTTCTTAGTATATCAAATAGACAGATTCATTTGGAACTAAATATTACATATGTTAAGTTTGTATAGAAGATTCATTGTTATTGCCTATACAGCTGGGCCTCATGGCTGAGTGGACTAGTACACCCACTCTAGAAATGTATTAGTTCAATTATTGTTACATAATCAAATACCGGCAGGTCCGCTCAGCCTTTGATCCTTAAGAGGTCGAAAAATTAATACCATTGAGTTGGATAACAATAAGCATCTGTATCTAATGCCAAGATGCCCTCACGGGTGAATGTGTGCTTTCTAAATGCACATATACAAGCCCTGACCCCATGCTTTAGTGTTTGTGTCCCTGTAAACAAACACTTATAGCTGCTGAGTGTCTCCATGTAATGAATGTCACCTGCTACTAGGCCTGGCTTTTTAGCAAATACTGCTTTGCATGCTGGGATTTCAGAGCCAATATTTACAATGTTATAAGTGAAACTATGACTCCATTATGGTCCTGCCCAAAATAAAAAAGAGCTAAGGCTGGCTTAAGATATCAGACGAGAAAGTGTACATGGCAGTTACACAATCATTAAAACTGCAATCTTCATTCACATATACAGAAGACACACATCCAAGACTGCAGCTGAGCTATCATTTCTGTACACCACAAAACAGGAATATATTATAAACAGCAGTACAGCAAGATCCCCTCATACAGAGATCATTCACAGCTTAGGCAGGGTGCAAAGTCAGCTGCAGTGCAAGCTTCACTATCACACACACAGAAAGTGTAACACATCTGGTGGCAGAGTGAGCTCACACCATACACTAAACAGGAACAGCCAAGTTTCATTGAGTAACTCTTTCAGTACAAGATGTTTCCTCAGTATTGTAGTAATGTATTTTGGAATGATTGTACTGCTGAATATCGACCCTCAGAAGATCATGGTACAGGAATATCGAGGGATCAAATATTAAAATGTTATTGCTTATAGGGAAATATAGATTTACTATTCCTAACTCCACTTCTACATACCTTGAATAGATATATGTATCATCAAGGTACATATATGTGGCATTAGATATAGAAAAGATACTTATTTACCTGTCAATTTGTTATTTTCAATATTTTGCCCTCAATATTGTGCCCCATCAGTATTCTGGTGTCAAGCTTCAGGGTGCACACCTCTATAATTTATAATGGGATATGACACAGCATCAACCATATACCAGTTTATATGGGAAAAAGTGTGCTTGATGAACTATTAATACATCGAATGGAGACACATGATACTTGTAACTTAGGTAGCAGAAGTGCCATCGTCCTTCACTGTGTAGTCCATCTACTCACACTGGACCACTTCTAATGCCCTCATATAACAGAAACCGGTAGTCTACAGATTGCATGCAGCTTTCTGCAGCAGGTTTGCAATGGAATGTATGCAAAGTATCATATCTCTGTTGAGGCCATGAAGCGCTCCTCCACTCATAAAGTTCCTGGGAGTAACTTTGAGAGTACATGGATGAAAGAATGTGGAGTTGTAGTCTGGCCTGTATGTGAAGCATTAGATATGTTGTGTGAGTATCAGTGACATGCATCACTCCTGTGAACTTGATGCTGTATATAAGTAAGACGTCTTGAGATGGGGAAGTAATTCACACCTATAAAAGAAAACCCAATCGCTAACTGTAAGAAATTGGGTTACTGGTTGAGGGGGGGAACCCATCTCAAGCAGCCACCACAATTCCTCCCAGGGAGAAGTTACAAGCAAACCCTAAATTAACCTACGCTCAACCCTCGGGTACCTTGGCACAGAGCACTTAACTTAGAGGCAATGTGTAAAGTATTTTTTGGAACACTTCAAACAGTAGCACAAAGAAAACACACAACAAAAGGAGCCCACATCAGAATTAGAAAAATAGAGTAATTTTTAATAAATAAAACAAGACCAAAACGACAAAAATCCAATCATTAGAACCGGAGATATTCAATTTGAAAGATTTTAGTAAAAATAGCTCCAAAAGGCATAAAGCTCCAACTGTGTATATCTGGTCGCGCCGCACCGGGACAAAGTTTCAAGCCCAGGTGGATCACGATGGAGCACGGGCCAGCTACAGGGACCCAGTTAGCCCCACTGAAAAAAGTACCTTCAGTCCTGGTTTGAGGAGCACTGCAAGGATCTGTGTTGAAGATGCATCGCGCAACTGATGCTTCAGTTCCGAGATGTGGTGAGTCTGCGGTATGAGGCCCTGTTTGTGTCATCGTTCAGGATCCCATCATTGAGCACTTGCGATGCAAAGTCTGCAGTTGGGGATGCATTCGTGGTGATGCGTTGGTTCCGAAAAGCTGCAAGGCTTAGCGATGCGGAGCCCGGCATTGCCATTGAGACTGTCTTCGACAAGGAATGCGTGGGCCTGTGCCGAAGATGCGTCATGCAGCTGTGACTCCGATGTGGAAAATGGGCTGCGATGTGATGTGGGTCTTTGCAGCGGTGCTGATCCACGCATTAGCAACAATGTGTTGGTCTTGTGCCACGCAGCAGAGGGATGCATCGGTTCTGCTGGATCCACAGAGGGTGGCAGAGCACCATAGGACCACTTCCAAGGGCCCAGGACTGGTGTGGCACCACTTGGCAGGGTAGACTCATAGCTGGCAGAGTCCTGGTGCAGTTGTTGTTGAAAGCCTGTTATGTCCCTGAGGCTTCAGAACAGGAGGTCAGCCAACTAGCGCTTGGAGACACTCTGGGTTCTATAACAAGAGATGCAGGTCCAGTCCTTCCCACCCAGGCAAGAGGGCTTCAGGCAGCAGGTCAGCATGGCAAGGCAGCAACACAGCAAGGCAGTAGTCCAGCAGGGCAGCAGTCTGGTAGAGTGGCAGTCCATCAGCAGCTCAGCATTCCTTCTTCCTGGCAGAGTATCCACAGGTCCAGAAGTGAACTGAAGTGGTGGTGTCTGACGTCCAATATTTATACCCAATTGTCTTTTGAAGTGAGGGAGAAGCTTCTAGAGGTTTCCTTTTGATGTCCCCTGGCATCTTACCCTCCCCGTCCTGGCTCCAGACTAACTACATGGAGTATGCAGTCCTTTGTGTGGAGGAAGGACACAGCCTATTCAAGTTTGAGTGGGGCAATGCCCAGCTCCTCCCTCCCATCCTGCCAGTGATGGCCCATTCAGGCACACCTAAACTCCCTATTGTGTGTGGCTGTCAAGGAGGAATACACAAGACTCAACAGTCAGCTACACCCAATAATGTGACCCAGGTACAGGCACCAAATGACTTAAGCACAAAAAATGGCAACTTTCTATAAGTGGCATTTTTCAAAACTGTAATTAAAAATCTGAATTCACCATAAGTTATTATTCTTCATCAGAATTCCAAAGACATCAAACATGAGGGGATTACCTGGTCCCAATTGGAAATTACAGCGTATTGAGTGTAATAAGATAGCTCCTATGTTATCCTATGGGGGAGGTAGGCCTTGCAGTAGTGTAAAACAAATATAAGAGTGTTTCACTACTAGCACATGTAAAACTTAAAAGTGCATGTTCCACTTTTTAAATACACTGCACCCTGCACTCTGGGCTGTCCAGGGCCCACACTACGGGAGGACTTATATGTATTAATAAGGAAGGTTTGGGCCTGGAAAACGATTTACCTTGCCAGTTTGAAATGGCAGTTTAAACTGCACACATAGGCTCCAGTGGCAGGCCTGAGACATGTTGAAGGGCTACTTAAGTGGGTGGCACAATCAGTGCTGCAGACCCACCAGTAGTATTTAATTTACAAGCCCTGAGCACATGTAGTGTCACTTTACTAGGGACTCACAGGTAAAGTAAATATGCCATTAGGGGATTAGCCAATGTTACCATGGTGTTTACTGTTGGCAATGGACCGAGTTTCTATGTGGCCCCACTTGGGTTTTGGTCCCGCTTGCTCTAACTTTTGGGCCCCCTTGAGACACGTTCCTTCCATTGCCGGTATACCTGAACTGATCTGCTCCCCTGTCTTTTCTCCCCTCCCTTTTTTCCCTCCTCCCTCTACTGAGGTCTTGACCTCCTATGTTTGATTATGCAACAGTAACTAACGTAACCATGCAAATCTGTTATTCTTGTTATTCCCGACTGCGGATACGTGAACAACATGGCTGATGCCCGGTGCAGCTGCTAGACAGCTATAGAGGAGATTGGCCCTGGTCTTCCCCTCGGCCGTCACCTACCCAGCCGGACATTAGGCATAGTTCTCCTCGTCTCCCCACTTTGTCTCCTTCCGCCCTCCCTCCTACGAACTACTATAACATTGTTCTTTTTCCTATGTTTTTCCTATGCTCTTGTAACGGATGTAATTTGTAACTTGTAACGTAACGATCCTCATGTAAAGCGCTCTGATACCTCTGGGTCTAGCCAGCGCTATATAAAACTCAAATAAATAAAATAAAAATAAATAAATACCATGTTTTAAGGAGAGAGCACATGCACTTTTGCAATGATTAGCAGTGGTAAAGTGCGTACAGTCCTAACGCCAGCAAAAACAAGATCAGCAAAGGGAGGAGGAAGGCTAAAGATTTAAGGCTGACAGGTCTAACACTAACCTCATCCAGTTCATCAGCCCATTGACCAACTTAAGAGAATCTACTTGTGGATGTCACTAGCCTTTCCATGGGAAAATTGAACGTTCACACCCCTAGGCACCACTTCAGCGGCCTGTGGACTGGTGTGCCTACATCCGCCCCTTCCACATCGGACTTTTAGAATTAGATGCTGTGCAGGACGTGGTTTAATGGTCAAAACTCTCTGGTTGTAGCATGTGTAGACCAATGAGCTGAAAATGGATCCAAAATGCAGCTCTGCTTGAACAGCAGTATAAATAAAGATATTTCAGAAGAATCATAACTCAGTGAATTCTGGTGATTTTTGTCACCACAATTCTAAATATACTTTAACTGATCAATGAACATAAAAACAAATAATAAAAGTGCGGCACCTGTGATGCACTCCTGGCTCGGTGAATAACAGAACAAACCAGAACACTGCAAATGAGAAACCAGTTCTGAATGTATAAATTGAATGAAGAAGAAAATATCTGCGCGATCCTGATGACTACACAGCTTCCAAATAGCCTCATGTGAGTCAATGGAGTTGCACTCCTGTACCTATTACTTGCCTTATTGAATTGGTTACCCAGTGCTTAATTTGGAAAAGAATGAGTGCTGCTGACAAGGGCTCTGTTCTGAAGCCAGGGGCCTGTGCAATTGAATGTTTGCATGCTGAATACTAAGGCTGTGTAGTCCTAAATCAACCTCATGCCTCTTTCATCCACTAACAGACACTGCCTGCCTGTTTATCTCACACTTGCAGGTTTTTGAATTTGACAAGTGCAGGACAGATTAAAAATGTGGTCAATGTTGGCGCTGTTCTCCCCACACCTTTTACAGCTAGGCTCCACTCCCATGACAAATTTTGCCATCTTGCTCAGCTACAGGTATATTCTGTGGACTGTATAGAAATGTCCGGTTACTCACCAGTAATCTTCATTACTCGGAGTCCTGGGCTTTCTGTTCCATTTCTGAGCCCGTCCCACCCTCCCTGTTTCTGTTTGGGTGATTGATTTGTGTTTTTCTTTTTACTTGAGTTTTCTTTGGTAGCGCCCCCTTTATGCATGCCGGGCTAGGTAGGCGTCGCCATATAGGGAAAAATGTTTAGGCTTTGCTAGGTAAAAGGTTTCTGTAGAGCAGACAAGCTGCTCCTTGGTAAGGAATGGGACAGGAAGACAGACGAGGCGGTAATGATTCTTCTTTAAGGTAGCAGATTTAATGATTGAGTAAGGAAGACTCAAAGATACTTCACATAAGCTCCGGTGCTCCGGTGTTGGCATGTATCCTTCCCACAGGTGTAGCGGGATCTTCAGCCTCTTATCCACTGCTATTATTAACTCCCACTACCATATGGATGCCTCCTTTTTCAGTGATATAGGATCTTGTATTCTCTCTTCATGTTCCCAGAGTTTGCTTGCGGGCCAATTTTGTACAGACCACCAGGATGCTAGTTGAAGGTATTTGATGCTGGAAATTGTGGCTTTTGTTACCTTGGTTAAATCCTCCCATCACATTAGTTCTGGTTCATTCCGTTAGTTAGCCCCATTATACTAGGCCTGCTTCTGTTAGTGGAAGACTACGTTTGTCTTTCATAGAAGCTGGCGTACCAGGGGAATTCAAGATTGGGGCATATGTTGTATAGTATTCAGGGCCTCATTTATGAGGCCCCTTGCGCCGCCGGAATGTCACTTTTTGTGACGTTCCGTGGCGCAGGAGCCTCCTCCATATTTACCAGGCAGCACTAAGCCACTTTTTTTGGCTTAATGCTGCCTCGTATATATAGCTCCCTTTAACGCAGTTTTCTGTGTTGAAGGGGCGTGCAATGGGTGTTGCTGGGGGCGTTCCCAGCAACATCCATGGCATTTTGATACTGCCTCAGATTTATGAGAAGTGGTAAATCTGAGGCAGTGCCAAAAATGTACGCCTCCCCAGGGGAGGCGTAAGGTAGGCACAACGAGGAGAAATATCTTTATTTCTCCTTGTTTTTCCTTTTTAGGTCTCGCTGAGCCAGCGCGCATGCGCTGCTCTGCGAGACATTTAGTAAGGGGCTTTTGGAAGTGCTACCAAAGAGGCTTTTTCCGGCGACCAGCTTGCGTTCACGCGAGCGTGCACGCGCGCAACCACCAGCTTTCAGCGCCCGATCAGGCGCCATCTGTCTTTCCTCTCACTTGATTGCTTTCATGCTCCTCCGCCCCTCCCCGCCGCGTCGCGCTGCTTTCACTTTCGCGCGCGGCCAATGCTTGTTGTATATATTGTTTAGCAGTAGTACACTGAATGAGTGGCGTACAATTATCAAGCGCTGGCACGTGTCCGACTGTGGCGCACCCGCACGGGGTGCCAGCAGCGCCGCTTCCCCTTTTCTAAAAGAGAGAGAAGCGTTCTCTGCCCTCTGAAACTGCGGGGATGCAAAGCCTCAAAGGCAGCGCTAGTCTTCCTGGAGAGCACTCGTGCTGTTAGGCTTTAGCTTCCTCTCAAGCCACGCCTGACAGCTGACGCTGCCCCGATTCCATCTCTCTTCCTCCGACTCCTGTCTGGCATGCACTGCTTGCCGTGTTGCATCTGTGCTGTGTGGCACTGCTCGCTCCTCCCAGCAAGGAACCGTTGCTGATCCCACCTCCTATCCTGTCTGCAATGCCTGACGGAGCTCACCTGAAGTTGCACTCCAGCCATTCTTCCGGATTGGACTTGTAGCATCAGCCTCATTGTACCACCTTTCAGTACCTGCAAATGTCCGATAGGTGTGCGAGTGATGCCGGTCTTCTGTTAACGGGTCCTTCCCGGAGGAGACAGAGGCGCCAGGGTTTGCACTAAGAGGTACGCCAAAAAGCAACAGCGATGCCCGGGACCAAACTTGGGAATCTACCAGACAGGAACTATTCCTCCATGCCGGACACGAATGTCACCCAAGATCCATTCCTCGGCACCTCTTCAGACTATGATGACGAGTTTATGCAATATCTCTGGAGGGAGTATTTACACCCTAAAGAGTATGAATAGGTCTTGATCGCTGGATATATTATCGTCTTCATCGTGGCTTTGATAGAAAACATATTGGGTGAGTATAACAGTGTAATATGCTATTTTAGGTGACTCGTGACATCACGGATGCGCTTGAGAGACCAATAAAAGTCTAAGGTCTTAAAAACAATACGCTGAAAGGTAAAGCGCCCTGTCAGATTCTTGCGGATGCCTGACTTTCTTTTTCCACGCAAAAAACGCATTCCTTCATAATATAATAGGCACTTGCAGAGCAGAGAGTGTAAAGCGCACTCCGTGGACGTTGTCTGAGCTTTGCATGTTCACAAACTCATGGGTAACTGGGCAGCGGTAAATGCGCCGCAACAAGGGGAGTTTGAAACTTAACATTCGTAGGACCTCCGTTGAGACTGGACTTGCTGTGCGGCGGTTGTTGAAGGAGCAAAGTGCAGGCCGAGGTGCTGGTTCATTGTGTGTGTTCAGAAAGGTTCCTAGATAGCACAAGATCGCCAAAGCCTCACTGCCTCTTGCTTTTGTATACACGGGGCACGCTTTGAAGTATGGCTTCATTTGTTTTTAATAGGTGTGTGACGCTCAGCGCACTTTCACTTTAAGCATGGTAGCTATTTCACTGTTGCTTGCTTTTGTTTACACGCGCACGCTTGGAGGTATGGCTTCACTAGTTTATAATTATTGTGTGGCACGGCGCACTTTAAAAAAATGTTTAATTGGGGTGTGGCACAGCGCACTTTCACATTTAAGTATGGTAGCTGCCTCCATTATTAGCGGGCTGCAGAAATGTAATCTCTGAGGCCCGTTTGTTTTTGAGCGGGCGTTTTCACCAGAAGTGTTTCTACAGTGACACCTATCCACATGCAAGCACACGCTGCTCAACAGAACAGTTCTGGGAAAACTCTATTGAAGAGTTAAGCTGCCTCGAGGCTTCCTGTTAAGGATCTTGCCGCGCACTTTCACTTTAAGTATGGCAGCTGCTCCCATCTGTAACGGGCTGCAAAAATATCTTCTCTGAGGCCCGTTTGTTTTTGACCGGGCGTTTTGAGCTGAAGTGTTTCAACAGTGACGCCTCTCCACATGCAAGCACGCTCTGCTCAATAGAATAGTTCTGGGAAAACTCTCTATTGAAGAGTTCAGCTGCTACAAGGCTTCCTGTTGAGGATCTTGCACTACATGCAAGGTAAGCCTTTCTTTTGACCTCTTAGTGCAAACTTCTGTAGTTTTTACAATATAGCGCAACCTCGATCTGAAGGTTTTTGAGCGCTTTACAGGTGCACCAGTTACATTACTCAAGGCCATGTATTCTTTATAGTCGGCTGCTCCGGCTATAACATCACATCTCGAGTAGAGGGAGGCAGAAGCCACATGAAAGCTTGTTTCTTTTACTGCCCATTGTTTTCAGGAATGTCACTTCAACTGAGGTGAGGGAGGCTCAGGGAACAAGTCGAGGGTAATCAGAGATCCGCTCCATAATTGTTAAGGGGGGGCTGTCCCCCTTTGCCCGATGCTGAAGGAACCTCGGACATCTTCCTTTTTTGAAATAATTATTTGTTTTTTAATATTCGTGCAGTCACCTTTACATGTTCATTACTATTCCCATGGGCACACGTATGCCTTAGTGTGTACTCACAAACAGTTCTTCTCTGTAACATTTCTTTGAAATACACCCCTATCTAATCTATACACTCATCCCATCTTCCGTTTTCATGAACTCGTATTAAAGTACCATTACTAACTCCTGTTAACTTAATCTGCTTCAAAGAAACGTGAGAATATGCATGGAACCATTTCCTGAGTGCACAGCATTAATCCAAATAACCAACATTGACTTATAGCTTGCAGACTAACCATTAACTTTGGAATTCAGACAAAGGATGACCTGACGTAAAGCCTTAACTCCTTGTCAGGAATAGTAAGCGCTATATAAATGCAATGACAATTCAATACAATACTTGCAATTGGTGCACAGTGTTTTCACCCACCATGCAACATTTTCCTTCTCCTCGAGAAGAGCCCAGGGTGGCATTAACTGAAGGGAGGATCTGCCCAGGATTGACCCATTCATTTCTTAATAATGTTAAAAAAGTGATATTTTCATTTTATGTTATTAAAAGTAACAGCAGGAACCAAATATATAATACTAAAACATTGACGTTACAAAATATACACCAACCCCCTTTTATTTTCTCAGAAAAACCTGTAGTTTTTGAATGTGACAAAGAAATTATTTTAAAAATGTCAGTCATTTTCTAAAGTAAAGTACCCTTGGTGTTTCAAAAACAAAAATACATGATTTACAAGAAGTAAAATAAATAAAAACATGTTCTTTTAACATTTCTTTGAGTTGCCTTCTGCTCGTTCCAATGAGGTCCCTGGCCATAATGATGATGTCACCGGAAATTATTGCTCTGCATTTTTAAAGTAGTACTAAGCCTGAATACACAAGCTTTCTGTGCCAGGACCGGTTACTCTCTCAGTTCTGCACTGATAGGCATTACTTTTGCACACCAAGTGCTTACATGCCGTCCATCATCTCCCTCATCAGAAGGTGCCTCTGCAGAATAGCTTGGTGAGCAGCCTTGAAGAGCTCACCTACCGCTAAGGCAACCTTGTCGCCCTGATCCAAACCCACATATTATTTGAAGTTAGAAACAAGCAAAAAGTAAGGTCTGCTGTCTTAACCCGGCTGTCCCCTATGCACTTCTACTTTCATGGACCCCATGTTCAGTGCAAAGAGCAAGCAAGTTAATTAGCCTGTACTTACACCTTCACATGGCAAGTTTTCCAAAGTTGTCTTAAGGCCATTTAAAAAGTAGCTGCTCTGTGTCTTGTTTTCTTGTGATTTTTATTGTTGTTAGAGCTCGAGGGCAGGAATTGCCAATGCCTGCCTTAGCTTCATAAAATGCTCTCCGGTTGCAGGCACAAATCAATAGGTGGTAGCGCGACTGAAAAAAGTAACCTACTACCTCTTAAACTGGTCACGTTGGCATGTATGGGGTGGTCACCATCAGCTTTGCATGCAATGGTGGTGGTCTAGTTTCTAAAGGCTTTAATGTATTGCCCCATGGATGTCAATCTGGTTTGAGATATTTAAATGGTTGGTTGTCCAAGATGTGTTTACTGGCATCTATTGCTAAACATGGTTTCTCAAGAAAACAGTATGGGGTCATAGAGCACCTAGTAGATATGTGAATTGCTTCCCTGTGCTCTTGAAGGAATCTGGCTGCCCTGTTGTTGCTTTTTTTCCAAGCGTTTGTATGAACATTACAAGTACCAGTAAGTAGCGATTGAACAATGTGGCATTTACAGGTGCTATAAATATTCTTGAAATTCTCTAGATAGCAACGACCACCTCTGGACCAGTGGTTCACTCGCACTTAATCTCTAAGGCTGAGTTTCAGAATTATTTGTCAGTTATTAAAGGTATTGTCTATCAGGCAGGGTGACTACTCTCGCGGGTGCAGTGAATGTTAGATGGCTTGCTGCTCCTGTGGCCTGACAGGAAAAGTATTACATTTTGTTTTATTCCATGTTTTACAGCTCTTGAGAAAAATAACAGCAAGTTTCATGGACAGCCCAAATGCCTTTTATTTATAAGTTCTGGCTAAACACATAAGGTCCCAAAGGCGAGACCTATTGGCTATGCCAATGCTTGTTCTATATGTGCTGCATTCTGCAGCACACATAGAAAGAGGAAAAAGCCTCTTCTGGTTGTTTCTGTGCAGGAAGATTTCCCTTCCTGCACAGAAATAATCATCCCGCAACACAGGCACCCTTGCACCATGGTGCAAAGGTGCCTGCGTTGGCGCATTAGGGGAAAGGACAGGAATGCGCCATATCTGATAGATACAGTGCATTCCTGCCCTTTTCTTTTACCATAGGGCAACGCAGCAGGAAGGCCTGCTGCGCTGCCCTAAGGTAAAACCTCGTAAATGAGGCCCCTAGTTTCTTCCTTTGGTTATGTCAAACGTCTAAGAAAGCTCGCAATACTTTCAGTCGCATTTTTTATAGAATCGAGGTCACCAAATTTATGCAGAAAACTATTGTGTCTTAAAGAACTTCACATGTAGGCATATACCCGGATACGTCCTTTGATTATGCCAATACTTGCTGAAATAGTTTGTCTCTCGGGATTTCCGTGTGCTGAATGATTCAGCAGTACCAACTTTCAGATGGCTAAAGGCATACAATCATCATCTGATGGTGAATGAGGACAAAAAACTCTTGTAGGTTCCTGCTTTCTTCCTTTGTAGCAGTTTTCCGTCTTCCTACGTCTTTCCGTTCGGTGTGTTTTTCCCCCTCTTGCTCTCGTAAATGTCTGATGTGGAAAAATAAGTGCCGGTCCACAAAACTGAGTGCTGGTGGCCCCCCACCGGCAACCACTGGCTCAAAATAAGCACTGGGCTCCCTAGACTTCAATAGAGTCTCATCCCTGCCCCAGAGAATAGTGTGGGGTGAGACTTGATTCAAGAGTATGGAGCTAGCAAGGATGCAGGAGTGAGACTCCTTTCAAGTCTCGAGGTGCGGTACATGCTCCTTTTGAAGCTGTAGCCTCCAAGGCCAAAGGTCCACTACTCGGATATGCTCTTTTACTGTATTTTCTTCTCTTGTAGAAACATGGAATGCCAGTGCCTTTAGGTGCTATTAAGGAACTATGAAGGGGCAGGGGTTAATTAATGCTATTGTCAGTCAGCGCTTAATTTGTAAAGGAATAGGAGCGAGGGTCCAAAGTTTTGCTCAGAAGCCCCTGGCCGGCACTATCAAAGATCAGGGTGCTGAATACAAAGGCTACGTAGTCTTGATTCCACCTTATGCCTCTTTAATCCTTCGCTAGTCTTACAGATGCGTTTTCATCCTGGCTTTCTCCATTTGTCACTGTTCTTATATTTTTCTATTTCTCTTTATTTCCTTCTTTAGTGTATCTCTTTCTCTTGCTCTGGATCAAAGTCTGTTGAGGAAAAACAAGTGCCACTCCCTAAAAATGAGTGACAGTGGGCATCACCTGCAACCACCGTCTCAATTTAGAAGGAGGGTGGGAGCACACTGTCTCACATCATAGCACTCAATTTGCCCCAATGCATCATGGTAAATGCAGTGCAGGATAACACTTACTTAAGTAATAGCCTTTAATTTTTCAACCTTGTTGGTGCAGCCTGTGCTGTGTAACTCTAGACATGATTTTCTGGATTCATTCCTTTTATCGGTAGAGAGCAACAAGTCGTTTTGGGGGTGCTGGAAATGCTGCCCAAAGTCTTCTTAGGTCTCTGTACCACTCACTGGGCACAGGAGCATCAATACAAGCTCGTCAGTTCAGTAGCTTAAGGGAGCCTTTTAAAAAAGGGCACTGTTTCAAACTGAGCACTGACTGTCACCCACTAAACAATAGCCAAAACTAATTTAAAAAAGGAACAGTGACATGCATGGAGTGCATTATAATCAGGGCCTGTAGAATTATGTGGCATGGGAGGACCAAATTATGCGACTAGGAAGATGTTAATTGCACCCACAAATAGGTCTAAAATATTGGGCGGTTTACAGCAGCAGATTCAAAAGAAATTGTAGTGCATATATTTTACAGAACACCACCTTGCTGCAAAGCTGCAGTAGAGTAACACTCCCAATGATCCTGTAACGTCCAGCTCCTGCCTGCTCCACAATGATGCTCTGCTCCACCTCGTCCTCTAAACTCCCTCATTCCAATTGACAGGCGGTTCGCAGTATGTAAAGCTGCAAGCAGGCTGTTCGTCCATATTAGGTGCCCGACTCACAGATGTCTGGCAGGGTAGCACACTGGTTCCTCTGCTCTGGATTGGCTGTAACTACTTCCAACCAATATACTAGGGGTGGGCATAACTTGTGTAATTGAGTATAGTGTAATCAAGTGGAATTACCTAAAAGATTATGCATAAGTACACAAGAAGATAAATTCTGTGTTTAGCGCTATCACTAAGTGCAAAAATGTCCCTCATTTCCAAAATAGGCGTGAGAATTCATTTTGCTCGCACTCGCTAAATGTGCTTTTGTGGTTGGATTTTTTCCCCCTAAAGTACTCTTAAATGTGCGAGCAGAAGTTATTGTGTTATTATTGGTAATTCTGTGTCAAAGAGTAATGCGGGCTACCGAAATTACTCGGATTACTTGGGCATAATTGAAATTCCTCCCAGGCCTACAAAATACTGGGACTGGAGCAGCAGAAACAGCATGTGCAGTGCTTTCAAGTGAGAGCATTTTTACAACGGTGGAAGCGGCAGACCCGTGCTTAATTTGAGCTGGTGTTTGCAGGTGTATGTAATTCTATTACAATAGAAGTATGGGACCCTGTTACTTGGATTTAAGCTAAAGTTATTTCTGGCGTAGAATACACTGGAGTTTTAAGTTATCAAACCACCATTGGCTAAAGGTGAGCGGGATCATTTAACCACATCGTCTGTGGCCTTTTGGACCAGCTATGACCCAAGCAAGGATCATCAGCCCTCCACTCCCCAAAGCAGTGAAGCCACCGAATCCTTAGAGGCAAAAAAGTGATGGAGAGATGGATTCTCTGTCAGGATATCAGGGCATAGGAGCAGGAAATTCAGGACATCTCTAATGGAAATAGGGAGCAAGAAGGAAACACAGCAATTCATTAGGTAAAGAAAGGAGGCAAGAAAACACAATGACTCAAAACATTGAAGGCTTCTGGAAAGAGGCATATTTTTGATGTAGTCACCATTCTTCTGTATGTGGATAATTTTATCCTGAGGGTAATCCTACTTCGATAGGCCAATCAAAAAAAAGGTAGAGTCTCACAAGAGTCTTTGCCTTTGTCAATCGAGTTGCTGCTGTGCACAGTGATGGCCACATACCTGAAGCTTACATCATGCATAATATTTATATGGGTTGTGTGCAACTCATGTGCATAGCCCCTTTGCATAGTGACTGCTCCTTCTTTCTATCACTGTGTAAAGAAGAAGGTGGGACACAACGCAGGCCAATGTCTGCATTGTACTATGACTCAACCAGTACTTATGTCTGGTTCCTCAAGTTACAGATCCAGTGTAGCCCTGACTTATTAGGTCTGGGCTAGACAGCGCATGCGCTGTCTCGAAGAGACGTGTTGTATTCTATCTGTGGGCTTACAGGCTGCCCATCTTCTACCATTGGTAAACTTCAGCATCGCTCTAATTTTCTAGGATAACATTCGTCATGGCATGCAGGTGTCATGCCCTCTTCTTGTGTTTGGCTCTACCATAGCACATGGACCAAGTTCATGTTTCCTTACACTGCTCCTGATTTGCAGAGCTATTTTTGCTTTCTTTTCAAGCACTCCTTAGGAGTACTTGTGTTTTCAGGCCATCTCCCTTGTACACATTCACACAAAAGCACAAAAATGCATGCACGTGTGTGTACATAAACAAATGCATTTTTCTAAAAAGTTATTAAAACACGAACAGCACTTGTACATTTTTTTTGCACGGCCCGATGGTATTGGAGCACTTGCTCCGTCGTCTGTCTTACCATAGTGTGAACACAAGCCGATGTTATTGGAGCACTTTAAGTGCTCACCAGTTACATTACACAATGACACATTCATTTTTGTTGCTGATCCTACTTCAATTAATGTTTTTTCCCCATCATTGCTTGCCCATCTCTCCATCCCTTCCTGCTTCCCTGCTTGACCCGTACCCCCCACTACCTCCCTCGTCGCTGCTGCTTTTTTTTTGTGCACGATCCAATGGTATTGGAGCACTTGTTCCGTCCTCCATCTTCCCATAGAGCTAACACCAGCTGATGGTATTGGAGCGCTTTCAGTGCCTACCAGTTACATTACACAATGACATTCATTATTGTAGGCAGGGGGAAGCGATTTGCCCAGAATCACAAATTGTTCAGCAGACCCCAAGATTCAAACCTGGTTCACCAGTTCTCTTGTCGGCAGCTCTGGCTGTTTCGCCACATCTCTGCTTCACCTCAAAGCTCCTCAACTGTTTCCTTACTATCACTTCCACATTTGTTCAGCAAGACCCCCATTAACACTGAAAAAGCACTGGAAAAGCCAATAGATCTCGGCAATGCCCAACCTATTGGCCTTGTCAATGTGAAGGTCTTTTAGCCATGTTATCTAGCAGCACATCTGCTGTTTGGCATGGTTGAAATTCACTGAAAAAAGAGCTATCATGCGGCCAGCGCAGGCCACGTCATAGCTTTTTTTTGAGTTAAGAGTGGCAGGAGAATAAACTCAACATGGGGGGGGGCAAAGAGACGTGGTGTCAGGTCAACATCCTGTGATTCTGGGCATTCAGTAACTTTCGGCCACGCTGAACAGCAGATGTGCTGCTAGACAGCATGGCTAAAAGACATTCACATTGACAAGACCAATAGCTGGGGCATTGCCGAGTCCTATCGACTTTGCAAATGCTTGTTTTTAGTCAGCTGTCCCCCAGAGTTTTTGTAATCATAGCAATAAATATTAGACATAATAGCAAAAAATGCACATGTACAAAAATGGGCCTGAGTTAGTCCTGGTCTGCCTGGTTTGAAGTGTCAGTCACCCTTTGGAACAGCCCGTACAAAAGCCATTTGATAGAAAAAGTGACAGTTAATTGCACAGGTAGCTGACATTGGCTAGTGTTTTGTATGACTTCACGCAGGCAGGGTCTTTTTATCTTTTTAGGTCTTGCCCAGGCAGACCGTGACCTTTCTCTTCGAGACATGCTGTATCTCCAATGTGGGCTCCGAGCACCTCACATCTTTTTCATTGGTTCCTGGTACTGCCCTTCCTAAATTCCTGCTTTTGCTTATATGTTTATTAGTCCCTCCTTTTGGTCTTTTCTTATCTTCCATGAGGACTGCCCCTGTTACATGTGCTCTTACTCTTACTTATGATTCTCTGTGAGCACTCTTTTTTTTTTTTTGGTGGCTTGCTGCTGCTCGACAACAACACACTCCGCTTATCTTGTATCGCACTTCCGCTTATCTTGTTTAGTATTTACGACTTCTTTTTTTTGTGGCTTTTTTGTAGCCGATGCTGTGATTCAAACCTGGTTCCCCAGTTCCAAAGTGGGCAGCTCTCTATTTTTCGCCACATCCTCTCTCTAAAGCAATCTGGTGTCTCCTGGAGGACAGATCCTCGCTAATCACTGCAGTAATTAAAAAAAAAACATTTGCATGCATCTTAATGGTAAGTCCAGGCCTGGTGAAATTAGAGTATTCCGATCCTTGTTTTGGGCTGGTCTCACTTTTCCCTCTGCTGTGGTTTCCTTAGTAACAAAGCGATGACCAATGGAATCGCTGGATCCCCTCTCCACCCCTTTTCTCCTATACTGTACCGGGCAATGCATGGGAGCAACGAGAGGTAAGTCCGCTGTGACTTGAAACTTAAACACTTTTTAAAGAAGTGATATGGGGTTAAACAGCAGAAACAGCATTTCACGGATAACGTTGCTGAAATCCGTTTAATTCTTTCCTCGAAGTTACCAATGCCTGTCTCGCCAGGAATGGCGATTTGACAGTAAAGCTGAGGTTTCATTTCTACTTGTTTCGCTGTACGGTTTATTCCGTGGAATATGCAGATGTGGTTCGGGGAGTGGCCGAGCCCGGCACATTTGTCATTCCTGACTTACCTGCATTAACAGAAGCACGCTTTGACATGGGGCATGGAGCATAAACAAACTGTGCCCCTCCCAAACAACCAGAGCTGGAGGATAATGCCACCCCAAAAAAAAAAGAAGCCAAAAAAACAACCAGAGCTGGAGGATACCTCTGCCCGCACAAACTACACAGTGTAATGCATGAGGTGTGTGTGTGTGTTGGGTTGGGGTGGGGGAGGCTGAGGTGGTGCCATGCTTGTGATCGCTGCTCACTTGTATTGCCATTATTATTGTTTAATTCTCCTGCTATGTTGTGTCGTAATTGTAAAGTGTTCTGATGCTTGTGGAAGCGCTATATAACAACCCTCAATAAGATAATAAAGTGGGGATGATGACCATCCCTGCACCCTATGCCTCCGATAACATGGTCACCGTCTTTTACCTCAACGTCGTCACCCTACAAAGCATTCTGACATTGCCCCACTTAGGGGATCCTGAGTTTGGTGGGGTGGAGTGTATGGCTGTGCGGCCAGGCACTGCAGCTTCCTTCACCTGACCTTGTGTGCCTTTATGGAAACTATTAGCAGCCTTGTCACCTCATGCCCTCCCCCACCTGCGCGTGCTGTCACATGCCAGTAAACAGTAGCACGTGCCCCCATCACCACAGCCTCCTTCCGTCTCCTTGCATCCCGTCTACAGTGTTTCAACAGTGAAGAGTCTTCATGACTCGTCTGGCTCCTCCCAGTTAGTTGCTTTATCCACAAGCCCCGCATTCATGTTGTTGGTCATTATAACTTAATCAAAAGCAACACATGTTTTAAAAATTTGGGACACTTCCTACCTGCATGACTACGACTTCTAAACATACGTTTCATCAAATAGTAAGCTATTTCCATAAATGTGTTCAAATCTTCAGCTTAAAATACTAAGGGCCAGATGTAAGACCCTTACATTTTGCGACTCGCAACTTGCAACTCACAAAATGCAATTTACAGCAGTGTCTCAGACACTGTTAGCGATTTCTAATGGGGTCGCAAATTGCCTGCCTCAGTAATATTCATGAGGCAGGTGCTATTTGCGACCCCCTTAGGAATGGCCAGCCCTCACAGGGATGGTGGCCTGCTGGGGTCAGCAGACACCATGTCTGTGACTGCTTTTTTAATAAAGCAGTTTTTTTAAATGCAGCCTGTTTTCCTTAAAGGAAAACGGGATGCATTTAAAAAAGAAAAATGAAACGTTTCTGTTTGATTTTTTAAGGGCAGGCAGTGGTCCCTGGGACCACTGCCTGCTCTTAAAAAATATTTTTGCATCCATTCACAAAGGGGAAGGGGTCCCCTGTGGACCCCTTCCCGTTTGCGAGTGGCTTACCACCTACTTGAAGTAGGTGGTAAACTGCGAGTGTTTTGCGGCCGCAAAGGCGGTTGCAAAACAATGGTACATTCCATTGTGACTCGCTATTAGGAAGGGACGCCCCTTCCTAATAGCGAGAGTCGCAAATGCTATTTTGCGAATCACCGACTCGCAAAATAGCGTTTGTACATGCCAGGACCCTTTTTTTGCGGTCGCAAACGGGCCGATTTCTTGTTTGCGACCGCAAAAAACAGTCTTACATCTGGCCCTTAATCCCAATTTGAATCATGTTCAGAATGAGGTCAGCGAGCCCAAGCACTCATTTGGTTGAAGGGGTGCAGAACCTCTGGAACAATTTCTGCAAACAATTTACAACCACAAAGCTCCGGAGTCTCTTGCTGCAGGGATTTGCCATGAATTAGGGCCGTTTTGGGGTCAATTTACAGTCTCTTGTGCCTATGTTTGTAGCGCTTGATTCCAGTGTTTAGACTGTTTCAAAGTGCTGACAGTTTTGGCCAAGCAGTGAGATGTAGTGATTGTTCGAGGATCACACAGCGTTGTTAAGACGTGAAGCTGGGATTAGAACTGCAACCAGCAGTTTGTTCAGTGGATCATATCCCTTTCTTCTGGTTGTTTCAGCTGCCCCTAGGCTCGAGCATGGATATAAACCAATGTAGATGTGGAGCTGTGATGGATTTTCGACCTTCAGAGGTGGGCCATATGGGATCCAATCAGGTGACGTGTAATGAGTGGAGAAGGCCTGTGACAAGGGTTTTTGGATACTGGCAAACTACCCAGGGCATGTTGGTATATAGCACTGGTATTAATATAGCCATTCTCCTGCATGTCCCTACACTGCTCACTCCATTCCCCATCTCCGTGCACAGGCCAGTGTAACCAGACTGTCTCTCCTGCATGCCCCTCCACTGCTCACTCCTCTACCCACTCCCTTCACAGGCCAGTGTAGCCAGGCCGTCTCTCCTGCCTTGTGCCTTGCTCCCGTCTCTCTCTGTTCATGTCTTTCTCTGCTCATGTCTCTCTCTCTGCTCCCTGCACAGGCCAGTGTAGCGAGGCTGTCTCTCTTGCATGTCCCTGCACTGCTCACTCCTCTCCTCAATCCTTGCACAGGCACTGCAACCAGGCTGTCTCTCCTGCCCCTGCCATGCTCACACCTCCACCCGTAAAATCCCTGTATTTTAATTCTGCTCAGGTAGCATTGCCACGTTAGCTTTAAAATTGTGAATTCCACGTACAGATGTCTAAATTGCTTCATCTAAGGACAACTCTGAGTGAGCAACATCAGGGAAGGCTGTTTGTGCCATATGAACTTTTACCCTAATTACCATTCACTTTTATGAGCAGGGCATACTGTAGCATTGCAATGCATGCTAGGTACGTGTTCGTATATTTCACTCCTATCTCCTTACTGCTAAACCACTCTTTGATCATTACACAGACCAGGGTAATGTGCTGCATGGCTAAACATTTATAAGGTCCCAAAGGCGAGACCTATTGGCTATGCCAATGCTTGTTTTTCCTTTGACTTGTGCATTGACATTTTGGATCAGTCTGAGACAGCATTCTGATGATGTATAGGGTGTAAAAAACACTTTGCGCACATAATGCAGGATGCGGATGGGCAGACGAGCAGTGAGTCATAGAAAAAGAAAACAAGAATGCTGGTCATATCCCATTGGATTAAGACGGGAATTCCCTCAGCTAAAATGGCCACCCTGTGAACATGAGGAGGTGTTTTCCATATTAGATGAGGGGATTGCACTCCCATGCCTATGGGGAACACCACCCTAGGCAACCACTGCATTACAGCCCGACAGTGTGGGTATTGCACCACATCTATGCCCTTCAGTAACCGCTGACTGCACAGCATAGACATCCTCCTGCTGTCTGATTACAGCCCTTTATGAATCCTAATGAATAAAGGAAGGTAATTGTAAAAAAATAGGGTTATTTGTTGAAAAGGATGCGAGTCCTTCACAAGTAATAGGTCCACAATTGTCTACTTACTGGGTACCCCATTGTAGTACTTGACTCTCTCTGGGTAGCAAAGCAGAGCAATCCAAGGCCAACTCACTGGAGGTGGTGAGGGCTAGTAATCTCCAGTCGCTGGCTCACAACAACACTAAATAAATTATTGTCCAATCAGAGCTTTTGGTTTTGAAAAGAAAAAATACATTTATTATAAACACACTACTAAATGCAAATATGTACATCAGGTAGATGAAAAACTCCTTTGTTGAGACTTTCATATCCTATTTCACCCCTAGTGGGTCCTGAACCCCATAATCACAATACCCCTACCGGTACCAGATAAGGGGTGTCATTAATTATAAGGCAGGCCTACCAGCTTTGTCAGGTGTGGGCGGCAGGTGAGCCCCAAGGCTCCTGTGGCCCCAGCCTGCTTCCCCTGTGCAGCTCCAGAGATCATGTCTCTGTTCCCAGGGAGGGAGCAGCTCTCCAATGCTTAGCGTGTCCGCACCACCAAACATGGGCACGAGGGCGGCAACATGCCCAGGGCAAGTGTCCCTGCCTTGGGGGATGGGGTCGCCGAGGCAGGCAATGATTAGTGCTGCAGTGCCTTCTGTGGCTTTTGTGGCACCAGCCTCGGCATTTCCTTATAGCAGCCCCTGGACTTTAAGGAAGATTTCACCTATATGTATAATATTTTACAAATAATATAGTGAAAGCTCTACAGATTTTCCTGTAAGCAGTACTGACCTATCTATTAATCCCAACTAATATCATAAGGTCTAGCCCAGGGCAGCACCACTCCACGCACGGTCCCTTATGTGCCAGGCTACCTGTGTGCAATTACCAGTCTGCGCATGGCGGTAGTCTCACTGCACAGCCCGCACGAGTGTGCACACGTGTTCACGTATAACCAGCCTAATTCCTCCCATCCTAGCTGCGATGCAGTGGCCTTATCTTAAAAGGTGGAAACTGGTGATTATCACACTCAGTCCCTTTACCGTGAATTGTACTGTGAGTGAGGCTCACCTAGTGAGACTCACCCACAGTAAAGGTCCAAAAACCAGGTGGTCAAAAGTGTCAAATCCTGGTGGACTAAATGGTCGGAACACATTTGTACAGTTCGAATTTTGCTAATCCTGAGAACAGTTTGCAAAGCTGAACTGCTGATTCGGGGTTTTGGCCAGTCCAATACTCCTTATGGTAGCATGCTTTGTTACTGTCAGCCCCTGGTTTTCTGTTATTTGAGTACTTGTTTAAAGCTTGCATTATACAAACGTTTAGGGAGGGAAAAAGGTGTAGTGTCCATGCTAAAGCCTTAGAACCTGGAGGCTTGGAATATAATTCTAGATTGTTCTCTTGATTGAAGAAAAATCATTTATTTCAGGCAATTAAAACTAGAAATGTATGCCAGCAATTTTAAAGATTCGTATATACAAGTTCCCACCATAATTTAAATACAATATAAACTGTATTCACAATTCCTAAGAGAAACATGCCAACTTTCTCTCACCTTATTTCAAAACTGAGTGAAAGTAAAAAGTTATGCAGCTATATTCCTTGTGTTAGGATAGTATAAGATGCGTTTCTCAATTCAACGTGTAGCCCTTGTCGTCATATAGTATGAGGTCCTTGTGGTATATGTGAGGAGTGGATGGAAGGCAATGCTTTTCCAGTGCACATGTCTGCCCTGGGTGATGCTGGTCCTATTACTTACCAGTAATCTTCAGTACTCCACGTCTACATCTTCCTTGTCCCATTGTTTACTCTATGAGGATGGGTCTCACCCTGGAGACAGGCAACCACTTTGCTGCAGCAGCATTTTTTATGCTTTGTCCCTCTGTGACTATGGCAGAGTTCCACATCCCTTACAATACCAAGCCAATCAATTCAATGCAGGCGGGGCCCAGTGGAGCAGGCAGGCAGGTTTTAGGCCTGTGACGAGGAAGACATGCACATGGAGTAATGAAGATTACTGATAAGTAATTCTACTATTACCTCTCCTCCATCTTCCTAGCCACAGCCCTTACTCTATAATGATATACCAAGCACTAAGGCCATCCAACATGCCACCAAAAGCAGAAAGATCAGTCAACATATCTCAAAAGGAATCAAAAAGACTGAACAGACAATTGAAAAGTGTCAGGAACGCAGAACCCCAGAAGGAAGCCCACCAACCCAAAAAGTCAAGAAGAGCCTAGAGGGAACCCTAAACATCCAACAAAACTGAAAACCCGGGGCCAATAAAACCAAAAAGGGCCAACAGAACTACAAACAGTGGAAAACAGGAAAGCAAGCCCAGCCCCCAGACCAAAGTAAGTGAATGAGATTTAAGATTAAGATCAGCATTTCAGCAGCATTAACTGAGAGCAGCCGGATACTTGGGAAGGAAAAGTAGCACCCAAAAAGGGACTCCAGACAGGGAGCTGGGGGCGGCCACTGAAGGGAGGTAAGCTGTGACACCCAGTCTGGAGAGCTCAGTAGCAATAAAAAAAAACTATGCAAAATCATCAGAAAGCCAGAAGCCCCAAAAGGAAGGAATCAGCTATACTAAGTACCAGAAACCCCTATAATAGACCATTATTGACCTAGGACCCAAGGGCGGCTCCTCCATGTGGGCGGAGGAGCGTCGCCTAACTGCTTGCTCGCAGTGCGAGAAGCAGAAACATAAAATGGTATTATAAATACCATTTTATGTTTCTGCTTCTCGCACTGCGAGAAAGCAGAAGGGTTTGGTTGGGGGCGGGCGGTCCTGCTCTATGGCAGGGGAGGAGAGGCTTGCCCACTCTGAGGGCGCTGACTGTTTGGTCGGCCCCAGGGCTGACCAAACCAGACATACGCACTCTCCCTTTTCTCCTCATAGACGCTTGTGTGGTCGACGTCCCAACCAATCATGCCATTGCAGTGTTGTGATTGGCTAGGGGAGGGGAGGGAGGCTGCCTGCTTTCTGTGAGGAGCAGAGAAAGAAGCAGACGCGATGCGCGACCGGACCGGGCCGGCGAAGGTAAGTTAAACTTTTTTTTCTTTAATTGAACCTCCCCCCCGCGCGACTCCCCGCCCCCCCCCACCCGCGAGTCATGCCGGCCGCGACTGCATGGACCCCCAACATACAGTAGCAAATCAGGTAGCACATTACTTAAGGGAAGACACCCACAAGCTATTGCTTGGCTGACAAATAGCAAGCAGAATTTGCCCCCATTATAAGCGCAGCAACATACAAGTCACCCTCAAATACCAGAAAGAGGGCATCAGCAGGAAGATAGAAGACTTGGAGGAGGGGCCAACAAAAAGAAAAAAATCAAAGGGCAGAAATAGAAACAGGAAGCAGACAAAGACAAAGCAGACAAAGTCAGCAGGAAGTGACTGACTTTAATGACTGAATCCACAGGAAGGAGTTGCAGAGCTCTGGAAGAGAAAAGTGCCAGATCCCCAGGCTGGCACATGTCCAAAACATAGTGATGAAGGCGAAAACTGTCCACCTGCATGGCCACCAACAGGATGGCCAAGGCAAAAGCAACAGAGGACCCATATGGCATATCCCTTGAACAAGTAACCTGTTACTCAAAAGATATACTATTGCAGCAGCTTGTGATTAACAAGCCATTTGAGAACAGAGAGGTCACGTTGGCTGTGGGACTAGAATATGGAACCATCAGACTGAGAGTTAGTGACAAGAAAGCCTGAGAGGGCCTGCTAGCACTCAAAATTCATGAATTAGAGAGGGGATAAATGAGCACTTTGTGTGTTGAGCCTCCCTACCTGTCCACATGGGCGGCCATAACCAACCAACTATGCAGGTAGGAAAATCAGTACAGCAGGGCAAAACCCATATCCTGCCAAACGAGAACCACCCATCTAGGAGGAACAGGAACATTTTGATGATAGATGAGAAGGAAACAGACATCTAAGAGGAAAAACAAAGGATTGGGAAACTGACAGACCCAGGGGAGTGCCTTAATTGTCAAACCTGAGGCAGAATATTGTGAAACAATTGTAATTGGCTAATTGCAACTATGGGAACTGAACTTGGAACGGAAATGTAGGAAGAGAACCATGGGCCCTAATTCCAAAGAGTTAAATAGGTCCCCCTGCTGCTGGTATGTTTGTCAAAGACAATCAAAATTGAAACTGAAGTGCAGAGGGCCCCTCACACACATGGACCCCGGTGCAACTACACGTGGTGCATTAAGCTGCATGGTGGAAGACAGAGTCTCTACAGTAATGGGTAACGAGTGACTTTCCGGCTACCAGCATCAACCAGGAGGCACAGTAAAGAATGTGCAAGCGAAAGTGCAGCACTCTGCTGGGCAGTAACAATAGGGAGTTAGGGTCACCTCTGCAGAGAAACTACAACTGACTAAGCATCAGAGAGAGCAATGCCAGTTGGCCTCCAGAAGACAACAGGTAGCCTGGAACTCATTGTGCCTGGATCTCAAGCCAGCAGCCGACCACAGGCCAAGGGAGGTGAACCTTGACCTGGAGGCAGAAGAAGCGAGCGAGATGCACCAGCAACAGAAGGATCTGGATCAGATTCACAGAGCACCACCTACGATCAGAGAGGCCTAAAGCTAACAATGAACTCCCTACTTTGAAGCTTCATCAAAAGTAGGCAGAACCAACCCCAAAACAGAAGGGGTGGAGGCACACAATGACCAAGAAATTTACCAAGAGCAAGGTAGCCAGCTAGAATCAAGGTTCATAATAACAGTTTCATGAGTGGCTGTGCTGACGCCTATGGTCTGTGAATAATACTGAGGTCCATACCAGAATGATGCAGAGGGCCTTAAGGAAAATGCCTGACCCCGGGAGCATGATATCAGGGGAAAGGCAGCTGGGCTAGCACAAGGACAGCAGGCAGCGCCCATTAAGCTGTGGGTCCAGCAATCATGACATGGAAACCTGCATTAAACACCCACAAATCTTTCAGCAGAAAGCTGGAGCACTGAGCACAGGAAAGGAAGTGAGACCACAGGCCAAATTGTCTATTGCAAGAATCCCCAAACCGTTAAAGCAGGTACCAAGGCAAAGCGCCACACTTAACCACCAACATTGCCAAGTGGCTAAGGAAGGAGAAACCATAGGAAAGAGCTGCTAAGGCGAAATTATAAGCCCAGCCTAAGGCAATTTATCCTATCGGCTGAGGAAGCTCATACCAACATCCTTTCCCCAAGCACGCCCCAAGAGACCTCACATCATGTATCCAAAAGGAAGGGATGTAACAAGCGACTGGTGTAGCAGGGCAGCTCTCGTGCCAGAAGAATCCCATATGGATGCTCAGTCCACACCAGGTAGAGCAAGTCACGTGGCCCCTGAGGGAAACCCTCCAACAAAACACGCTCACCCGCTGAAGCATATCAACAAAGGGAAGAACGCTTACCTGAGAGAAACACCCTTGCAAAAAAGCAGCCTGCAGAAATAGTAACTCGTCTCTCGGTGGAGACAGAGAAAACATGATGTGGAAGGGGCGGGGTAGGCTTGTATAGCCGCAGGGGGGCAGAGCAAAAAAAAAAACATATTGCTGGTGTAGCAAGATGTTGCCTGTCTCCAGGGTGACAGGCACTCTCATAGAGAAAGGACTGGTACGATGAAGAAGGCGGAGGAAGTAATGGACTGCAGCCTCACTTCACTATGGTGTTGAAATGTGGAGGGCTTTTGACTTAACCCCTTCCAGCCTTGGCTCTCACTAAAAACTACCAGGAGAAGCCTTGGCTGTTGCCCTTAATGGTTTTTACCTGGCCCACCTACTTTCATTGCATATTCAAATTTATTATTGGTGTCTCTTTGTGTCTGTTGGTTTCAGTTGGTTTCAATTGGTATTTTCATTTAATAAGTAAAATGTAATTTTTTACTGGACATAGTATGGCCTATTCACAAAGGTAAATTGATATGTGAGTAAGAGCCTTATTATGTGTTTTGCGGTCCATAGGATCGCCGAACCCGTGGTGGCGATCCGACCACCGCCGCACTGCGGGCCCACTCGCAGTATTATGAGTGTGGCGGTCGGACCGCCACAGGACCACTGCGACCACTGGGAATCAAGGATCCCACTGCGGTCGCGCAGCGGTCAGGCATAGTAATATGCTGGCTGTGCCACTGCGGCACCGCAAAGCATATTAGGATTTGCCAAACCACCACCCTTTCCATGGCGGCGATGAGGCAACTAGGGGGGCCCTGACAGGGCCCCCTGCCGCTCCTGGGCCTGGGAGTGCATGCGGAGGGGCACATGTAGTGCACCCCTGGGTTTGCACCCCCATTTCCTGCACCGTGTGGCATGCATGCCACACCATACAGGAAGGTGTAGTGGGTGCTCTGACAGCTTCAATCTGCATGTCAGGCTCTTCTATGAGCCTAACAGACCCCACTGTCAGACCGCCGCAGGACCACCTGCCAGATCAGGATTGAAGTCCTAATCTGGTGGGTGGCAGCACTACGCCTTGGCGGTCCCACAGCGGACGGTGCGTTGCACCGTCCACTGTATGACTGCCAAGTCGTAATAAGGCCCTAAATTTACATTGTAGTAAATTTACTACTTTTGTCTATTCACCATTTACAAGTGTAAATTTACTACAAAGTGTACACTTGCATGTCTCCACCCCCTGAAAGCCACATTTACGAGTGTAAAGTTACTACAGGCAATAAGCATTGGCAAAGCCAATGGACCTGGCCTTTACGGAAGCTATTGGCTTTGTCAATGTCATTTACCCATGTTGTACAGTAGCGTGGTGAGATGCAATCTTGTTTCTGTTCTAGTGGGATCGGAGGGGGTATGCAACAATCACACAGAAGGGGGTAGGGAGGGACGGGTAAAGCAACACCCATGCAGGGGTCGGGCGGGAGGAATAGGGTAAGCAACAACAACGTGAGATGGACAAAACACGCAACTACAACGTGGGAGGGCCTCAGCAAGCAAAAACTACGCAGGAGAGGGCGGGAGAGATGGGGCAAGCAACAACACCAGTGGGATGGGGCCAGCAGCAACAGCTTTGATGTGACAGGGCAAGAAGCAACAACACGGGAGGGAGCGGGAGTGACGTGGCCAACAGCCACTATATAGGAGGGGTGAGAGGGATGGGGCAAGTAACAACACCGTGGGAGGTACGGGGCAAGCAACAACATCATGTGAGGTGGTGGGAGTAACAGGGCAAACAACAACATGGAGGGACGGAACAAGCAAGAACAACGTGGGAGGGGGTAAGAAGGATGGGGTAAGTAACAACACAACCGGAGGGACGGGGCAAGCAGCACCAACATGTTGGGAGGTGTAAGTGACAGGTAAAGCAGAACCAATGTGGTAGTGGCTAGGCAATTTTCAACAATGTGGGGGGTGAAGGGACTGGTCAAACAAGCAAGTAATAATGCTGGAGAGGTGGGGCAGGCAAGCAACACCACTGGAGTGAATGTGGAAAGCAAGCAACAATGCTGGAGGGATTGTGCAAGCAAGCAACTATGTGGGAGAGGTTGGGAGGGACAGGAAAATTAAGCAACAATGATGGAGGGGGAGGGCCAGTGAAAGCAAGCAACAACGCGGGAGGGGGTGGGTGGAGCAGGGCAAGCAAGCAGCAGCACGGGAGGGGACGGTGGGTTTAGGAAAGCAATGTAAGAGTGGGCAGAGGTGGCCTGTAAATACATTCACTCTTATCAAGTGCTGCAACTAAAAGAAAAAAGTAGCTCTGAAAGTACAAGCAGTGGAAGAATACTGGGCAAGGAAGCAGTACTTGGGCTATGCTCCAGGGGAGGGTCAATGCACGAAGAGGAAGTGAAGCCAGCACATGCTGCCCAAATAGAAGCAAGGAAGTGAAAGTGACTTTGGAGCTAACCAAAGGTAAGTGACGGGCAGGCTCCAAGCCCCCTAAGTGAACAAAATGTCTTACAAGGGACAGCGCTGTCTTAGTCAAGAACTAAAAAGGACCCAGGAGTAAGTCCAGCAGCACACATGGCCACCCACTGGTACTGAAACACTGCCCTTAGGGCCAGATGTACGAACAAGCAATTTGCGACTCGCAAATTGCGTCGCAATAGCGACTCGCAATTTGCAAGTCGCAAATTGGAATGTACAACAGTGTCTGAGACACTGTTTGCGATTCCCAATGGGGTCGCAAATTGCATGCCTCATGCATATTAATGAGGCACTCACAATTTGTGGCCCCATAAGGAATGGCTGGCCCTCCCAGGTATGGTGGCCTGCTGTGCTCAGCAGACCTCCATGTCTGGGACTGCTTTTAAATAAAGCAGTTTTTTTGAAAATGCAGCCCGTTTTCCTTAAAGGAAAACGGGATGCATATAAAAAGAAAAATGAAACATTTTCGTTTTATTTTTAAGGGCAGGTAGTGGTCCCTGGGACCCCTGCCTGCCCCTAAAAGATATTTTCCCCTGCATTCCCAAAGGGGAAGGGGTCCCCTGGGGACACCTTCCCATTTGCGAGTGCTTTACCACCCTCTTCAAGAAGGCAGTAAATTGCGAGTGTTTTGCGACCGCAATTGCGGTCTCAAAACATTCTTACTTAGGCCTCAGACTCGCTAATAGGAAGGGATGCCCTTGGAACGCCCCTTCCTAATAGCGACTCGCAATTCCTATTTAGCAAGTCGCAAAAAAATTGCGACTCGCTAAATAGGGATTGTACATGGCCCTATCAGATTTTGCATGTGCAAACGGGTCGCAAACCCGTTTGCGCATGCAAAATAGGGTCGTACATCTGGCCCTTAGAAAATAATGATGCCAGAGACCTAAAAAAAAAATCACAGAGCAAATAATATTACAATAAATTAATGTATTTCGTCTTGTTAAAAATAAATAAGCATCTCATTTAATGTTAAAAATGTATATATAAATACAAAATAAATATTATTTTATGATAAAATATGTTAAATAACATTTTTTAATTGACCAATAAATGTAACTATTTTTATAATGAGTAAAACCAAAACATTTTATTTTAGTGGGATTTTTTAATACATTTTGGTTTGTGTACTTTTTTAAAATAAACCTTTAATAAATAGTTTTTATTTAATGTATTAAATTTAATTAAATACTTAATTCAAAATGTAGTTAATTGTGTAAAGTTACTACAATTACCTTTTCACATGGAGGCAGAGTTTTCCACTGCTGGGGTAAAGATCTCCATCGGGTAAAGTATAAGCAATATGTACAAAGATTATTAAACTTTAAAAAGCATAGTGAAAATATTTTTATGTTAAATATCAATGTACATTCATTTTATATATTTATTTATTTCAAATGTTGGAAAAAAATGCTTAAGCAGCATTAACTTAATTTTAAATTAAATATTTAATTAATGTATTTTTATTAAATTAAATTACATTTATTTTTAAGATTTATTAAAACTAATCCCACCTAAAGTAAAATGTTTTTATTTATTTGTTAACTATTAAAAATTACAAAAAGTTATGTATGGAAATATTTTGAAATAATTTAATATATTTAAAACAAAAAGAAGGAAATTATGTTTATTTTTCAATTTAAAATGGTCATCATAAGAGTATAAATATTTTTACATTAAAGTAAAGGTATATATTTTTTTTAAAAGTTGAAATAAATTTGTGAATCGAGTCCAGCGTATTCAGAGGCCAAAATAATTATATGTGAAAATTGAATCCAGAAGAAACCATCCTTAATTGGCCAACTGGTAACCCTACCAGAGTTTTATGGAGTTTCAGTAGTATATTAGATTTCCATGTTTAAAAAAAAATCTTTTTAGGAGTTTTATATAGCGTGAACTTGACCCGAAGGTATCAAAGTGCTTTACATGAGCACCAGTTGCATTACAGATGGACACATTCATTTTTTGTTAGGCACGGGGAGATTAAGTGATTTGCCCAGAATCACAGGATGTTGCGCATCTCTGCCGAGACTCAAACCTGGATCCCCAGCTACGAGGTCGAACGCTCTAGCTGTTTGGCCGCATCCACATCCCTATCCATGCTTCTTTCAGGCATATCGTATCCTCCCACGACATCTAGCACTTGTGTCCTGCTGAAATGTGGATAGATTAAGGGCGATGTCCTGTGGTGACTTCTATTTAGGTTGTCTTCCCCCTCGCAACCATCCTTGTACCTAATCCTTACCTTGCCTCTTTTGTTCTTTTACTTCTATGCATTTCTTCTACTGATTCCTGATCTACACCCTCTCTCCAAACCCATTGAATGACAACCCACCAATGGGCTGTGCTATCACAGCTCATGGGGTGAATGTGCTCCTCAGACCATTTACTATGACTAGCTGCATAATGCCCATTCCTTTGGCATGTAGTCTGAATGCCTGGGTGGACCATGCAGCCCCAAAAGCATAGCTGGTTGTATAATACCTAGTCCTATGGGTTGTCTCCTGCTGCACCTTGGAGAACTGCACAAGCATAAACTATGACTAATCCTATAATGGACTTGCTGCTCTACGGCCCACGGTGGACTAATCAGATAATGCTATGGTTTCTTGGATAATACCCATTCCTACAGGTTGCACCCTTATTCTCATGGGTGGACTTCTCTGAGCATGTACCATGGCTGATTGTATAATGCCCATTTCTATTGGATGCTCCCTGCCATACCTGGCGACTACTCAAATACATATATATATATATATTTATATATATATACATCAGACTTCACTAAGTAACTCAAGAGCTACTTGCACCTCTCCAGCTTCATGGAAGCAGCTCTCCCATGTGCAGCCCATCCTACTAAATTAGAAACTTTTGTTTGGTTGAATTTATATATGTATCCCAAAATTGAAAAGTGTATAGTTGAGATGAAAATGTGTGCATTTTCAGAACTCATAAGCTGATGTTTGGAGAAAAACGGATTTCCAAAATATATTTAAAGCTGATATTTGAATGATAAACTGTGCACAATTACTAACAATATTACCTTAGTACCATGGGCATTATAGCTATGGCTGTTATGTATTACCTAAATAGAGGCATTCCAAATTGAAAAAAACTGTTTACATTACGGCTGGGAACCCTGCCTGATGCACTGAGGTGATCACTGCTGGTAATCCTGCATGTGGTGGCCGCTAATGTAAACTTGTCTGGTGTTGCCACTAGTACAACACTATCAATATTAATAGCTTGGGATGATTTTCATTAAGCAAAAGTAGTTCCTATTACAGGAAAGGTTGAGGATCCCTGAAATACACAAAGACTGGTGAAATATTGGTTTCTCCACTGCGCCCCACGGTTGGCCTGTCAGAGCATATACTATGGCCTTTTGTGGAAAGCCCATGCCTGTGGGTTGTTCCCTGACATACATAGGTGGACTTCTCAAGCATATACTATAGCTGATGCTATAGTGGTTTTTAATGTTTTTTTAACAATGGTGGACCAGTGAGAGGATAATCCAACTGATTGTATGATGACATTTCTATGGCCACTCTGCTATAACTGTGTACACTCCTTAGACATATACTATGGCTGATGGCATAATGGTTGCGCCTTTATTGCTCCACGGCTACTCATCGAAGCTTAGAATAAGGTTGGCTTTATAATGCCCATTCCTATTGGTTACTCCCTGCCACACCTGGCGGACTCCTCATAGCATATTCTATGGCCAGTTGCAGAGTGCCCATGCCTGTGGGCTGTTCCTCTTCTATGCTGTGTGGACTTCAGAAAATATACAATAGTTGATGCAAGATTACACCCCAGAGGGTTGCATCCTTCACACCTGCACAGTTCCTATGACCTTATTCAATGTAATTTAAACTGTATGATACAGATCAATCCTGTATTGGTAGGTATACGTAGCATGCACAACCACATCTTTTCTCACAACGTTTTCCTATGCACATGCATAGTTATATGCTCACTACACCACGATTTGAAAAGACTCTGCAAAATATGCAAAACACCAAAACACTTCCCACATAGGTCAAGCTGCTCTCACTTTCACTATAGCCTTAGAGCCTGCTGTAGCAGGCTCTACTGCCCATTAAAGGCCCGCTCCAGCGTTCACAAGGGAGCAAGCTTTTAATTGCCGGTGCAACCGGCTATGGAGGGCTCTAAGGCTATTAGAACATTCTGCCCCTAAGGGCAAAATGTTCTAATTTGTAAAACAAAGGCCTTACGAAGCACAAGGTGGTTGAAATCCCCTCGGGAAAGGCCTCACGGAGCATGAGGGGGTTGAAATCCCCTCGGGCTCTGTGAAGCCTTTGTTAAACATTGGAATGTTGATGGTCCGGACTTCTACCGGCCATTAGAGGCCCGGAGCACTCCATTGTTTTCAATTGAGCTCCCAACATTCCAGTGTTCTAATATCCATTAATACCATCCAGTGCCTGCCGCCAATAATAAACAGTGGTTGGGCGGGGGAGGGGCACAGGATGGGGAGCGCGGGCGGGGGGAAGTTTAATAATAATAATTTTTAAAAATTGAGACTTACCTGGAGCTGCAGGCTGCCTCCCATGTTGCGCCTCGGTCTTCCTTGTCCCAGTAGGCACTGGGGCAGCCTCAGACATCTTGTGCAATCCCCGCACTGCTCTCATGCTATGAGAGCAGCGCGGGGATTGGCCTGAGTGGGCTGCTTTGACGCTTCGCACAAGTGCACAACCAGTCATCCTCCCCCCTCCCATGGCCCTGGCCCCGCCCCTCCCTACAGCGCTGGCTCTGCGAGCAGCTGAAAAATAAAACAATATTAAAATATTGTTTTAGTTTTTAGCTGCTGGCTCTGAGCCAGTGGGGCCACGCTCCTCCACCATTGTGGAGGAGCCGCCCCAAAATACCATATACACTTCAAATTCATGCATAGGCGCAGTCAGGAACCACGATAAGAGCAGAAGAACAACATAAAGACACTACCCATATAAGTCACATAACAGACACACACTTTTCCACAACACTGCCATTCAGTAGATTGCAACCCATGCCCTTTGATTCCTCGTCAAGGTATGCAGTGCTATATAAATGCAGCGACAGTACAATACAATAGTATAGATGTTTGCATTTCACAGAGGAAATATGCGTGTTTCTTTATTATTTCTTTTACATTAATACAGTATGTGTGTTTCTCTCACACACCATGTTTGAAGACAAGCAATAATAACATGAAAACAACATTATTAAAGGATTACATACGTTTAATGAGCATATGAAGTCTAATCCTTGCCAAATTCCTATTTTAAACTTAGCTGACACGCGAGTCACACTTACAAAATATATTTATTTTGCATAGCATGGTTTTCAACCTTATTATTTGACCTCTTTGTACAGCATATTAGACACGTCGTTTATCAGGGCCTACAAATCTTGATCAAAGAACTCATCAAAAGTTGGAATTCTTTCTGTCTTTGTTCTAGTCAGTGGGGGCCTGTGATGAATCTTTTATCTTCCCTTCCCCAGCTGTCTAGTGACTCATCGCTTGAGCTGTCGCATATTATTTCGTTCCCAGACCGGTGTTTCATGAGCCAGAGTTCCAATTTACTGTTCTCGTTCCTGTAAAATTCAGGTGTGTCACACTGCTCTGACGTGTCTCCGTTCCATGGTGATCCTAGAAAAAAATAAAAATGTTTAGCACATCCAATGTTGTTTCCTAATGTTTTTTTGTGCAAGTTTTGACAAACTTCGGATGTGCGGTGGCATTTTGCTAATGTCTGTACAGTTATAGGAAAAGATAGCTTTGAAAAATGCATTAGTGGTGCCAAGTCTCGTGGAATGCAGCTGCAGGACTGGTCTATATTCTGCACCAGGACTACCTGCAGCAGGGGTCTCCAACCTTTTGTGTAACTAGAGCTACTTGTGTTCAGTGAAAGTGATCCCGAGCTACTAACATTATTAGTGTTGGAATAGTGACCACAAAAGATAAGACTACTTTAGTGGCCATCCCATGCAAGATTACCAGCAGTGATGACCTGCGTTGTGTTACTCTGCCCTGGGAAGGCGTTCCATGGGTGTTGCGTGGGTGTTCCTACGCAACTCCCATGGATTTTGATGCATTCCCAGATTTAGCATTGCTGGTAGACCTGGGAATGCTTCACAAAGATACGCCTTCTCAGGTGAGGCATAACAAGGAGAAATATCTTTATTTCTCCTCGTTACTTCCCTCTGCATCACACATAGAAAAAGGAATATTCCTCTCAGGATTGTTTTTGTGCAGGAAGGTGCCGGAATGGTGCAAGGGTGCCTGCACTGGTGCTAGGCAGCCCATTGTGCATCAACACTGGGGAAAGGACAGGAATGTACCGTATTGGGATAAATGCGGCACATTTTTGCCTTTTCTGTGTAACGCAGCGAAGCAAGGTGATTTGCTGTGCTGCACTGCGTTACTTTTTTATAAATAGGCCCCATAGTCTTTGGTGTTATATGTAGATCCATGTTAAATGTTTTGTATAATGTGATGTGGAATAGGCGGTATGACTGAGGAATTCAGTCTTTTTGACAATATGTTTAGCTTCTGAGGGGTCATTTATTCCTTGCTTAGTGTTAAGCAGTAGTACATTCTATTCTATTTCATCTGCATGTTGGTCTTTAGAGATGCTCAGAGAGACCAGATATCCCACAGGGTGGTGGAAACAGATATTGAATAGACCAGGATCGAACCTCGGGGACAGCAAAGAGACTGAGATGTGGGTGTCATTGATTATCTATTCAACAGCACTAAATTAAGAATGATTTCATCCCCTCTAGGACTGTACATCATAGTTTGTGTTGGCAAAAAGTGGGGGAGGGGCATCTGGAAAGAAGCCCAGTTTCCCCCATTATAACTGCTAGATGTTCATTGTTGACTCTGATAGTGCACTGGGACCTGCTAACCAGGCTCCAGTGCTCGTTCCCCTAAAAGTAATGTGAATTGGTACACCCAATTGGCAAGGTACTTTTCCCCCTTATAAGCACCTAGTATATGGTACCACTGGTACCCAGGGCAAGGGTGGCAAAGGGATCACCAGGGCTGCAGCACTGTATTGTGCCACCCTGTGTGACACAAGTAAAAGTGAGTTTGCAGGTCTGCCATTGCAGCCTGCACAAGCAGCCTGTCTGCTTGAGAGAGACCCTGCACACACCACGTGCTGCAGGGTCACTATTACTGACTTAATGTAAGTAAGTCACCTCTAAGGTAGGCCTCCTATAGCCCAGTAGGCAGGGTGCATTATATTAAAGATGTGGATATACAGTTGCGGCTCCTGGAGGGAGGGCTGCGGGGCGGTGGGGCGGGGCATAAAGTACATAAATAAATGAATAAAACGAATTACATTGCGCGCGCCGCATCGCCATTTGGCGTTGCAGCGCGCGCAATGTAATTCGTTTTATTTATTTATGTATTTCACTCCCTTCAGCCGTATGCCGGAGTTTACTACCCCCACCCTGCCCCTCCCCCGCCCCACCCCACCGCCCCGCAGCACTCCCTCCAGGAGGCGCGACTGTGGATATATATGTTCAGACATATATATCCCTACAGAAACCCTGTAAAGCAGGGTTTACTGTAAGTACCAGCAGTCCATAGAATAGCAAGGGCTGGCTACCGAGCAAACTCGAGAAAGCCAGCTCCATTATGGTACCACCAAATTGTATCGTGTTTGGCCTCAAACACCATGCTTTTTTACCCCAACATGATTCTCATGCCGAGGGTGAGCTGGCATGCACATAGGTGCCACCCTGAGTGTGTGCCCACCTAAGATTTTGTGCTCCAGTGTCTTGGCGGACTTCCACGACCCTTTTACCGCTAAGACACGTGCATGCCCTCCTAGTGTGTTGTGCTGGCACTTCCCCAGGATGGAGACAAAGACCTGGGCAAAAAGGAGGTTACACCTCATCCCTCCCAGAATGGCTAGTGTGACAGCAATTAGGGCGGCGAGCCTCAAAGGCTTCACTGCCCTTGATGTGCAAATGTACTTGTCCCCCACTTGAGGACAAAGCCCTTCCCACCCCCTGAAGCAGACCTGATTGCAGAAAGGCGGGAGAATTAGGTATGCAGGAGGCTTACACCTCCAAAAGGCTAAGCACACCTTTAGGGTGGGCTAGGAGGTCTGTACAGCCAAGGAAGGGTTCTACCATTTGGGAGATTCTTGAATAGAGTATTCTGGGTAGCACAGTGATGTACACCCACAGGATGTTGTCACTACGGGCGGGTTATCTGCAGGGACCAGTAGCCCATTGGCCAGTGTCCCTCACACCCTTAACGCCCCCTAAACGAGGATTTAAAGGGCTCACCTGACCCCAGCTCTGACTTTGAATCCGAGAAGAGGCACAAAGAAGATGCCGTCACTGACAACAGGGCTTTGGACTCTGCCACAGTGCGAAGATAGGACAATTAATTTTTAAGTGCCCTGAAGAGACCATATACTGGAACCGTGTGTTTGACATGTGTCCATGGCAAAAGCTCATTGCTCCTGGCTAGAGGGACTCCAGTGGATGCCAGAAACCGAAGCAGACTCCCCTGGACTGGTGGGACCAGTCCCCTGCAAGCTGCTGGAAAATGCACGTGCTGCATGACAAGAATTGCAACCCACTGGGCCTGTGAGAGAGAGCCTGAAGAGAAGTGGTGTCCTGCAAGCCCGGAGTGGTAGCTAAGCTTTCAGCAAGTTTCAAGCCGCTACTCCACTTTTGTCGTCCTCCAGCTGCCGAAGTACCTTTGAATTACTTTTGCCGTAGTCAAGGCTTGTTGGGCGCCAGCCCAGTAACCGACCCCTGAAGTGACTTCACCAGCCCAAGCGCAACTCACAGCGACAGTGACCGATGTTGGCAACGACCCCACTGCTATGTCCCTACATCCTGAAGGTGGTGTCGTCGATTGTGCGGTAAGGCCTCCCATCCATACCACATAATATTCCACCTTGCAACATTGGTGCCCAGCGGCGTGGATCCTGAACCTGTTTTTTTGTAGTACCACTGGTCATAGGGTAATTGAGCATAAGAAATCCTCAATTGACTTTAGCATGAGAAGTATTTTTAATGATTTTCCTTAAAATAAGATTTAATTGTAATTATTAGGGCCCTGTGTTACATCCCCATTCCAATTACATGTAAAAGTTAAAAGTGTTTAGTAAGTTAGGATACAGGTTTAAAAAGCTGTTTAGGTTTTTAATAAGTTTCCATAACTTCTAAAAAGTAGTGCACAGTAGAGAATATCCTGAGCCTCGATCAGCCTATTCTTTCAATCCTCAAGATCAATGATCTAAGGGCCTTGTGCAAGAGTAGAGGCATTAGCTACAGAGCAACCTCTAAGAGGTAGGACCTGGAAGAGGCCCTCACAGAATATGAGGAAGAACAAAAAAACCTAGATAGGGGTGGCAACTCTTCTGTTGCTCACACAGGAGAAAATGATGAGGAGTTGGTCACAGCCAAAACTGAGGAAGGGGAAAGTGGTGAAAACCACGATTGTGCACTTTTTCCAGACCTCTTTTTCCAGTGGATAGTGACAGAGGTCACTCTAGGTACCCCTCCACTGGTACGGGGGTAGGAACTCTTCTGGACAATCTTGCCCAAATCTCCAGGGAGGAGAGAGAGAGAGATGAAACTGGAAGAGAGGAGACTAGCCCTTGAAGAGAGAAGGGTTAAGCTGGGCCTAGGCCCCAGAGATGGTGGCAGCAACAAAGAGAAAGAGGAGTCTTTTGATCCTAAGATCCCCAAAGGGATTGTCCCAAAGTATGGTGATGGAGATGACATAACCAAGTGGTTTGCAGCTTTTGAGAGAGCTTAAAGAATGAGGAGGTTAAGTCGCCAACACTGGGGCTCTCTACTTTGCGAGTTATTCTCAGTGAAGAGCAGAGATAGACTTCTGACCCTTGATGAGAGTGTGGCTGAGTCCAATACATACCTGAAGGAGACACTGATTGAGTGGTTTGAACTCACCACAGAGGAGAACAGAGTACAGTTCAGAGAGACCCAGAAAAGGTCAGACCAAACCTGGGTGGACTTTGTTGACTTCTCAGTCAACGCACTGGATGGCTGGATAGGACGTAATAAAGAAGACACATGATGGGCTGTATAATTTGATTCTGAAGGAGCACATTTTGAGTAACTGTACCACAGTGATATTGAAACAGCATCTGGTAGATTCTGATTTGACTTCCCCTATTGAGTTGGGGAAGAAAGCAGATAAGTGGGTAAGGTTAAGAATACCCAAGACATCCAAGGAGGGTGATTCCAAACAGGGGGGGGTTAGGCTCATAAAAGTCTAAGGAGGGAGGTGGTGAGTCCGCCAAAGAGGCTCCCTCAACCCTAAAAAGGAGGAAAGCAAATCCCATCCCAACTCTGACAAGCAGAGTCAGAGAGACCCAGGGCTTAAAAATTTTCTGGATAACAGGTTGTGTTTTGACTGCCAGCAGTCCGGTCACTACAGAGGAGACCCAGGCTGTTCGAAGAAGGTGGCTAGCACTGGGCTGTCCAGTGTAGCCATAGGGGAGGACTCCTCAGATGAGGAGGGCTTCTTAGCATTAAACTGGGAAACAGGTCCAGATGGTAAGCTAGTGATCCCTGAGGGTGGGAGTGAGCACTTCCACTCCCTTCAGGCAAATGGGAACCCTACCACTGGCCTGAGAGACACATGTGCCAGTCACACCACAGTGGTGGACCAGTTGATGACCCCAGATCAGTATGTGAAGGGAGAAACTAGGATACTGGTATACTCAGGGAAGGTCTCAGTTAGGCCTGTAGCCATAGTGGTCCTAGAGTGGGAAGATACCCTTAGTCGGCACAAGGTGGTGGTCAGTTCTGACCTCCCCTTGGATTGCCTCCTGGGTAATGACCTACCAGAAGTTGGTCAGAATCCAAGTGGGGTGGTTGCCCAGAGCTCCCCTCCAACCCAAATTGAGAGGCAGGTATCACAAAAGAAAGGAAAAAGAGAAGGAAAAGGAAGCCACTTGTAAAGAAGGGACCAGTGAGCCAAGGGCCTTTTGAACCAGTAGGGGTAGAGCCCAAAGTTGGCACTGGTGAGGCTTTCCTCATTCCTAAAAAGTCCCAAGCAACCAGGCAGCTGTCCAGAAAAAGGGTGCTGTGCCTGTTCTGACAGAAGGGAGTGTGGGAGAAGGATGTCTGCCACATTATGTGGTAGTCCCCGACTAAGAACAGTGATAGTGACTGATGTCGGCAATGACCCAGCTGTTGTGTTCCTGCATCCTGAAGGCGGTGTCATCGAGTGTGTGGTAAAGCATCTTTGGTGCAACCTACCCAGGTGATTGACAGCTCCCAGCTACCTGTGCACCCAGAGCAGCTGAGCAAGGTAGAAGGAATCCAGCTGTTAACCCGGGTCCTAAGACCCCAAAGGCCTCTACTCTCCAAGGGTAGAGTGTAAATCTCTCCACGTGTGGTTTTGTCAAGTGCAACAAGCCTGACAGCTCCCGCGGATCCCGTTCAGGACCAAGGACAGCCTAGACACCTCTGCACCCGGACTCCCTGGGCAAGGTAACGAAGTAACGACTGTTGGAACTTGTTCTAGGGACCTACATGACCTTATCCATAAGAGGGTACGTTTGAACTCACCCTGCAAGTGACCGAGTGTCACCTGTGTTTTCCCCTATTGGCTTCAATGGGACCAGTTTGACAGTTTTATTGCATTTATTTTTAAATGCTTTAAAAATCCACAACTCCGGTTGTATGTATGATACAAAGTTTGTTTTGGTGTCTATATTTATATAAAAATACACTCTATTTTTATAAATTGGTGTTGGATTTCTTTTGAGTCATGTAAATTATTTATGCGCCATAATGGTACTGTAAAATGCTAGGAAGACATCTGATTTGATTATTCTCTCATCTTGGAGGTGAGCAAGCATACGTTTATAGTGACACGGTTGTTTTTGGTTGATTTATTCCCTGAGAGGTCCTCTTTCAGTAATGTATAATCACGTTTTTGGCATATTCTGATTATAGATTGTTTTTAAATCGATTGGCTCCGTGATTGGCACAGATCTTCCACTGAGTCGCACTACATGAGGTAGGATTGGTCAGAGATATGAGTGATTTCTTGAGTACGTGAGTGACACACACCGGGTGATTTAAAATAATGCCAGCTTGTCAAAGGTCACTAAGGCATGGTCAGTATTTTGCATGAATACCTAAATACAAAACTGATTGCATACACCAGCAGTCTTGAATTGATCTGGTACAGCATGCAACAAGAAACGGGATGGAAAATAATAATGGTTCATTTGAACCTTCATCACATGAAGGGGCTGTTGGCCGTAAATGATACTCCATGTATTCTACAACTGTTTAAAATTTGAATTTTTGTTTGGGTTTTCAGATATGCCCCTGAGGAAGGGATCTTGCTGTCCCGAAATGCATCGGGCATGAATATGAACAGGACATACATATATTTTGTGTAATACAAAAAAATTTATGATTTCATGTTTATGTTGATATTTTGTACCAAATAATTTATACTAAAAAGATTTTGTTGTAAGGAATAAAAAAGGAGGTACTAGAAGTATGGTACCTAACATAATGGAAAATGAATAACGCACAATGAAGAAATAAATACATGTGCGAGAATGCAGTAACAAGCAGATTGTGTTTAATATTGTGATTATCAAATATATGAATTTGGTTTCAAGTGAACTGTGCACACCACATCCAAGTCTGTGTATTGTTATATGCTGACTGTAAAATGCTTAACACATGTTCCTCCAGTAATGCCTGACTGCTCTATGCCACACTACAAGGACTGAGCTAAGGAATATTGTTGTTAAATCCAAGGATCATCTCTGTGTATTGAGAGAATATTGGATGGTAAGGCCTCCCAGCCATACCACATAATATTCCACCTTGCAACAGTCTGAATATGAATGGTAAAGTGTCAATTTGTGTATTGGAGTAAACTGTGTCAAATACTGGTCACTTGTCTACGAGAATCAGTAGACATGCTTCACCAACTCTATTATCAAAAATGTGTCAACTACAGTACTTGATATGGCATACTCGTGCTTTGCCCTTTATGGAAGTCTTTTTGATGGAAATGTAAAGAGCCATTTTCTTTTACATATTGATTATGTTATCAGGATAATTTTTTCAAGAATTTTGGCTAGGATGGGGAGGCTAGAAAATAGGCAATAGTTCTCGTCAAAGTTAGGGTTTGCCTATGGACTTTCACAGTAGGTCTTACATACCATTCTGGAAGGCAAGACTTATTTCACTGTGCTTCAATGAAGAGTTTTTAATGATCCACCAGTGAGGAAGGATGCATAAGGTGCCTGTGTCAGCCAGTTTGGGTGGTATTGGATCCAACTGATAGCTAAATATTTTCTATCTATAGTCTTCAGTGAGTTGATTGTAAGAGGGGCGGATAAGATTCAGTGGTTAGAAGGTAATTTGGAGTTGAGTTTGCACATGCCAGGCTGTATTAGGAGAGGATATCACGGTGTATTTTCTCATGTTTTGTGTCTTTACAGATAAAATATTTTCAAGCTCAGTGTGTTGGTCTGCAGACAATTAAATGCAGCTCTGGGCATTGGTGGTCAATGTAGTTATGGTATCATTGCATGGTATTGCCTTGGGTTATTTTTTTTGCATTCTTAATAATATTTTATCTAACAATCTAGATTTTGTTTTGAAGATATTGGCCTTGCATCTCTTCCAACTATCTTTCAGAGATGTAGTCAATACTGTTGTTAGTTTTTTTCTCCATTGACGTCCCACATCATGAACAATGTGCCACTCTGCATTGAAATTAGTTGTGAAATATGCTTTATCCATTTGAGTTTTACAGTCCAAGGGCATCCATGACACCTGTTTGAGTCTTGGTGGTTGATTAGTATAGAATGTCTCTGCATTCCAGATCCATAAGTACGGAGACTAACATTTTAGGTTTAAGGAGATGGTTGCCAATGGGTTAATAGGCCAGTTCCCATTTTGAGGAGAATCTTCACTTAAAAGCAGTGGCTGTTTGTGAGCAAGGGGTGATTAATATCAGGAGTGTAGCTTATAGGCTATAATTTCTGTATCATCAGTATAAGCAAAAGTAAGAGATCAGCAATTGCTTATAAAATCAGTGAGTTGTGATGAGTTGCAACATGTGCCGTTAGCGAGGTATTGGTAGAGAGAACTTCTTGCTCTTGGATTTGGGCATTGGGAGGAGCACAAGAGAAATTATCTGGTTAATAATGGTAGTCGGTTGGAGGAGAGGATTGAGCAAGAAGGCAAGTGTTGGATCCTGGAGAGAAATTAGACCGTGTTAAATTGATTGAGGGAGGTACTGATTGAACTGAAGATGCAGCACTAGATGTGATTTTGAGTTTGATTTTGAAATTGTTGAAGAGTGTAGTCAATATTATATGATTTATATCTGACATTTGCATAGTATTTTGCTGTTGTTATAAAAGCTGCTATATGTTTCAAGGTGTACTTTTTGTGAGCTTTGAATTCAGGAGTTCACATTTTCTGATATTTATTGACTTCACTTTCAGTTGCTTGGGAGTACAAGAACAATGTAAACTTGAAATGCAGTATGTATTTCATCAAAACAAATTATTATCCGCGGCCTACTCTTTACATAAAAAATTTCTGTTCAAACTGGTGTAAACTTTAATACAACTCTATTCTTTACCGTGGTGCAAGTTGAATGTGTCATCACGTTCGACTGTAATAAATTCATCTTCGACATTGTTCCTGTGCACATTTTCTCGCAGTTTTTTGGCCTTCAGTTCCCTCATTTTCTGCTTGTTGATCCGTGCATCCCTGTGGATTTTCCTCCTCAGTTCTGCTTGTGCCTGCAGTTGTTTCATCTAGACAAGCAAAAGAATATTAAATGTGTTCAGGTCCCTGAACTTTAGCATTTACAGTTAAGTTATTATCCTGAGAAGTAGATGCAGATTTTAAATGTTTTCGATACCCCAATTCAGTGTTCAAGTTTAAATAAGTTTACTTACTTACTTATGCCTAATACCCCTCCTGGGGTAACTATAGGCCATCAATCAGGACTCTCCAGCCACCTCTGTCCGTGGCTTTTCTTTCAATCTGACTACAAGTATAACCTGTCTTCTTGTATTCAGCCTTGAAGCCTTGGCATCAGGTGTTTTTTGGCGTTCCTCTTTTCCTTTTCCCTTGAGGTTTCCAGGATCATGGCTTGTCTGGTGGTATTTGATGCAAGCTTGTGGAACGTGTAGCCTATCCAGCCCGAGTGACTTTTCATGATTTCTTCATGAGCAAAGAGTTGGGAAGTCTGCTGCTATAGGTCGTTGTTGATGGTCTTTGGCCAGTGAATTTGGATGATTTTCCTCAGGCAGGAGTTGGTGAAGGTCTGGACTATGTTGGTGGTGGTCACTGTTGTTATCTAATTTTGCGCTCCATACAGAATGACTGATTTTTTGTTGGTGTTAAAAAGTCTGATCTTGGTTTGCAGCGTTAGGTCCTTGGAGCTCCAGATCTTCTTTAGCTGAATGGAGGCAGCCCTTGCTTTGCCGATTCTCACCTTGATGTCGGCATCTGTGCCACCCTGCTTGTCTATGACACTGCCCAGGTAGGTGAAGGCCTCAACCTCTTCCAGTGCATCACCTGCAAGAGTGACTGCAGTTGTGTTAGCCTTCAGGATCATGTTTTTCCCCTGTGAATGTTGAGGCCAAGTTGTACTGATGTGGCTACCACCTTATCAGTGTTCTCTTGCATCTGCAGATGGGTATGGGAGAGTACGGCCAGGTCATCTGCAAAGTCCAGGCCATCAAGCTGAGTCCAAGGTGTCCACTGGATCAGATTTCTTCTCATTGCTGTGGATGTCTTCATGATCCAGTCTATGGCCAGCAGAGGGAGAGCAAACAACCCTGGCCGACTCCGGTCCTCCCTTGGAAGGCTTCTGTGAGTTATCGTTCACGGACTATTGTGCGGGTCATTCCATTGCAAGAGTTAATGATGATTCTTAAGAGTTCATCTGGCACACCGTAGTGGTGAAAAAGTTTCCAAAGGGTCTCTTTGTCCACGCTGTCAAATGCCTTCTCATAGTCGATGAAGTTAACATAGTGGGGAGAGTTCCATTCCATCCACTGCTCAATGATGATATGCAGTGTTGCAATCGGGTCTGATCTATCTTTGTGGGAGCCAGCTTGCAACTAAGCGTCAACTTGTTCCTTCATTCTGTTCAGGATGACTCTGTTATCCCTCTGTAGTTTGCACAGTTACTCAGGTCATCTTTCTTGGGGATCTTGATGAGATATCCCTCCTTCCAGTCTGATGGCACCTTTTCCTCTTCCCAGATTCTTCCAAACATGGGGTAGAGCATGTCTACTGATGTTTCAATGTCTGCCTGAATATGTTCTCTGCCTCATGCCCAGAATACAGCAGCATTCCTCCTGGAGCCAGTCTTTTTTGTCCAGACTGTGTCCATTGGTCTCACTGATTCCAAGCAGGGCAAGGTTGTATTTTTTCATCCCGCTGCCACTTGGGCTCTCTTGTACATGGTCCTCATGTTCCATGTCCCGATGGTAATGCTGTTGGTTACAAGCAGATGGATCTGCTTTGTGGCTTCTAGGGATCTCTGGCTTTCACCACAAGGAGTCCTAGCTCTCCATGAAAGAGATTCCTCTCTCCCCAAGGCCAGGATGTCTTTTGGTTGACGTTTTTGTAGCTATGATTTTTTTACACGGTGGCATAGCTAGCCTCATGCATAACCCTTTCACAGCTGGGATCGGTACCAGCCATGGCAGAATTTTAAATGAACTTACCGAAAAAAAGTTAACTTTTCCTAAAATGAAACAGTTAAAACCTCTTAAAACGTAATCATAACCAGTAATTCCTCAGATACCTACCAGTAATCTTCATTAGGCCCAGTCCACCTCTTCTTATGATTGAGTGAGAAGTCCATTCCAAGGAAACCTGTCAACCATGCTTGCAGTATGATCAAAAAATATCCTCCACCCCATAATGGGAACTCTCCCCACACTACTTCCTGCCACACCACTGGAGGCCTGTGGATTATAGGGGGGGCTGTGACATGACTGAGTCCAACTTATTACAATGAAGATAACCACCTAGGGTGAGCAGCTGTCCTGTATTTGCTAGGATACTCCCAGTTTTTCACCATCTGAAAGCAAATTTCACTAAAGTCACCATGTATGTTGGTTTCAGAGAGGGTCAACTGAACACAGAGAAAGGCATGTTTTCATGTGTTCCAGTGCACAATTTTTTAGCAGCCCTAGCAGAAAGAACTTTGGATAATAAAGATAATACTGTGTCTAAATTTGCATTTAATTATCCTTACAGCTTCACTGTCTGTGTTTTCTGTGTTGGTGAGTTGTCAATTAAGTTATTGCTTGCCCCTAGTAGGTGAAAAATTGTAGTCCTACTTCTATGTTTGCTGAATGACCCAGTTTTGGTTTTCACGATCTGCTCACCCTGTCTCCACCTTGTCCCTCTTCCTTGTCATAGTCCTAGACCAGTGAGGGTTTCACAAGTAGTAATATAAAAGACAAACAAACTCAACAGAAAGCACAAACAGCAGTGACAGCTTGCCAATGTGGGTGTCAGGGAGAGGTCCCTTTCATTTCTCTTCCCCAACTTTCAATTTTTTAAAAGAAGTGTTTATAAATCGATAATAAAAAAAAGATCCAAACACTCTGGATGAGGGCTGCACTTATCCAGAGTCACTTTCAGTTTCCAATGTCCAGGCTTTGATGAAATATGCTAGTGTGCATGTGCAGCCATGCCATCTAAGGGTGTCTACCAACAGCATTGACTGAGCTGAGGCCTGTGAGGTCATCAGCCTGGCAAAGTCACAGCCTTAGGGCTAACCTCCAGTACTTGATGGCATGGAAGAATGACTCTCTGAATCTGCCACCTCAAAAATATTTAAGTTTAGGATTAGCTAGTGCCTAGGACTCTAAGCCTGAAGGGGTATTGTCTTGACTTATACTGGCTCGACGTGGATGGAACTAGCTAATCCTATGCTTGAAGACTTTGCTGTAAAAATGGCGAAAAGCCTTGTCACTTTCTAGCTCAGCGTGGATGGCAATGTGCTAATCCTATGCTTAAAACCTCTGTAGAATAATAGACTTTTGAGGTCAGCAGATTCAGAGTGTTGGTGGTGTCGTAGGGTACTCCATCTAAAGGAGCTGCTCTCCACAAAGTACATTGTTTGACTTTATTAAGGGCCAGCCGTATTAAAAGATTGGCTGCAAAAAGAGATTGCAAATTGCACACTGAGGGGCAGATTTACAAGAAACTGACACATCTCTGCATTAGAGCAGATATGCGTCAGTTTCCCTGCACCTGTGTGGAAACCCTTGCGCCACCATGGAGGCGTCGTATTTACAATACTGGGTACCATGGCGCAAGGATTGACAGATGCGTCAGAAATTCTGACACGTCTGTTGGTGCAAAAGTCACGCATTGCTGGAGTTGTGTCGCAAGCACGATGCAACTCCAGCAATGCATGGGGAGGCCTATAATTATTGTGCTGCGTCACTCCTTAATCCTGCTCCAAGCAGGCGTAAGGTTTTGACGCAGTGGCGCAGTGAAATCTTGTAAATTTCCCTGCGTCACTCCTACGAGGCTTTCCTGCATGGGAACGCCCACCCAGCATACATTATACCTGATGCAGAAATAGTGTGGCGCAGGGCTTTACAACGTGACGCATCTCCCTAGATGCGTCACGTTGTAAATGGGCCGCAATGTGGCGCATTGTTTACGCCGCCGCAGCGTCACAAAAAGTGACGCAACAGCGGCAAAAAAGTGACGCTATGGGCTTGTAAATCTGCCCCCGTATTTTTTGACCAGTCTTTAATTTTGTGGTGCTACCTATTTAATAATAAGTCACATCGTAAAATATCCAGTTGCAATGAGTTGCAGAAAAACTGTAAGATTAATAATAATTAGGTTGCTACTTACGACCGCCTGTGACTACAAACAGAGGGATAGTGGTTTACAAGGAACAGTACTGTGTTTACGTTCCCAGACTGGAAACCTTTCTTTTTTTTTTTAAAAGCAGACCACGTGCCTTAAAGAAACAGTGCTATATATATATTTTTTTTAAATAAAAGCTTCCAGTTTGAGAGTCTTCAGCCTGGCATCACAAGGGATCACTTTCTCTCTGTGTATCAGTTACTACCTCCTTTGAGATGTCTGTAACGCGTCAATGGTTTGCGACCCAATTGCAATCGCAAACAATTGATGCATACAATACCGAATCACAATAAAGGGGCCGATTACGATGTCATGTGGAAAGCCTCCGAACGACATTCGGATTCCCCTAGACCGTGTTGGAGCCTATCCGCCCGACTTGGTCAGAAACAATTCCAACTGACCGATTACAATGTTCGCGGTCGGAAAGGAAACCGTTCGAACATTCTGAATCAGTTCCGACCGGCATTCGGAGAATCCGAGTCGGTCGGAGCGAAATCGTACAGCTCTACAGACAGCGTTTCCTAACCGACAGATTATGATTTCGGATTCAGACAGCCTTTCTGACTTGGTTTGTCCGACACGGAAAGGCTGTCGGAAACTTCTTTGGGGGCCCCTAGCAGGCCCCCCTTCATCCTGAGGTCTCCGGTTTGGGGCTGTGGGGGTACCCAAGGGACACCCCTTTAAAATCATGCACTATGTGGCAGGCACCATGCGGTGCCCCCAACAGGGTGCAAGGTTTTCCATAGACACCCATTTTCCTCATAGGAGCATGTGTTGTCGGTCGGAACACAGGCTCCCATTGAAGTCAAATGGAGATCTTCCTAATGGTGTTTGGAAGCATCATAATCGGACTTGCGGAACCGCCGACCGCGAGTCGGTCAGGGCCGATTTCGACAAGGAGTCGGGCGGAAAGTTTCCGCACGACATCGTAATCGGTCCTTAAGAAGGAATGCTCCTTTCACGCCTCTTCCTAATGGTGATTTGGTATGGATTGGTAAACCCACTTTGCAAGTCGGAAATGCTTCTCCAACTTTCAGAATGGGTTTCAAACATGACAAAAACATTTTACAGTTGCAAGTCCTGTGATTTTATGAATCAGAGGGTTTATGATCACAACAGGGCTTTAAGCATTGGGCCCTTGGTATAATTTTCCTTAATCCATTTAAGAGCATGCTGAAGTAATTCAGTACAGGATCTGTGCTATAGAAAAAATGCACTTCTATATAGTTAATATAATATAATCTTCCTTCACACTTAATAGCAATATCGGCCATATGCAGACAAAACGATAAACTGGCACTTCTTGGATAACTCGTGGATATGTCGTCAGGGCATGGGGATATTCTTGGATGTTTCATGCTTAATATTTTATATTCAGTATATGTGTGCAATGATATAATTGTCTGCACTTAATTAAAACATTCAAAAATGTTGAATTTGTTTTTCAGTTGGTAGATTTTAATATATTATTTCATGATAATTGTTGCCTGGTTTACATGCCCAATCTTTTGATAGTTGGCTATTACTTTGGCTCTGAGAGCCACCCCAAACCCCTGGCTTGGCTTAGCTCAGCTCTCCCTAAGGCTGTCTATGTCCCCCCACATATTTAGTGGCTCCTACACTCTTGTTGAGCAGGGTGAAAATGCTCAAAGCTGAGTTGCCAAGCAAATCAGAAATTTTCTCAAATATTTTCTAAGTGTTCCTCAAGAAATGCCTGTGTAACCTACTGCTTTTTTGTGATTTTATTAAAATTGTGCCAGAAAATGCAACATTATAGCACAACGTTATCTGTAGAAAATCCCCTCAAGTACTCTTAGGACAGTCCTGCTTCCTCACTGCGCTTGCTCAGACATATTTATGGTTTTATTTAAATTACCACCACTTTCAAACTTCTTGAGCTGCCACAGACAAACAGTTCACAAAAACTCAACTAGAATCTACACCCAGCCTTTTGTGCCAAACGCATTACACAACATACTCCCAAGAGACAGGTTGGATAAAGGATGAGTGGTAGCTGCATCACAAAGGTCCATACAAGATCAGCGGCGTAGCGTGGGTTGCCAGGGACAAGGCAAGTATCCTTCCACTTTTCTTTAAAACGTTTGCGCCCCTAAGAATGCCCCTAAGAATTGTTTGCCGGAGCAACCGCCCCTGTGGTCCCGTCCATGCTACCCCTCTGTCCAGGACACACATCTGGGATGCCTTTGAACATATGCTTATAATGCCATGGTTGGACCAAGTGGTAATATTGAAACTTACTAATAATTCGTAGTTTGTGAATAGCAAAAAAATAGTAAACTTACACAAAATTGTAAGTATACCCTTGTGAATCAGGCCCTTCTTGTTCAAGCGATGCTTCAACATTTTTCCTTCTATGGGATTTTAGTGATAGCTCTACGCTTCTATTCTAAAACTAAATAGAAAGACTTACATTGCTGGCAGTGAGCATATGGAAACAATCCCAACATGGAACTGTACTATATCTGTTTTCGTGAGAATGTTAAATAAATCAAGGGACACAAATGATGTTATTTCCCAGCTATCAACTCACCTCTTGTCGCTTCTGGTTCAGTTCCAGCATTTGCATCTTGTGTAAGTGCTGTCGTCGCCCTGGAGTGTGTTTAGCAGGTTGTGCGCTGCTGTCCAGCCCCTGAAACAGGAGAACACAATGACTGTCTGCAGGAAAGTAATCTTTCTTGCTGAGATAATCCCTCACGATGGCACGCATGATTAGGGATGAATAGAGAAGCTGTAGACCATTTGGAAAACAATGTTTATTTTTGTGTCACACAATTACATATCGATACTTTACATATGATGACAAAGGGAAAAAGGGTGAAAAAAGGAAGACGAGAAAACTGACAAAGAGAGGAAGCAAGAAAGGAAAAAGAACCTGCCAGAGTGAGATATTGAGACAAGAAGCACAGGGTTGTGGAAGAAAGAAGCATGCATTGCTCTAAAAACCAGGCCGCCTTGGTATTCTATGTTGGTACTGGGCAACCCCGGCATTCGGCAGGACAGGCAAGACTTTGTGCCCCTCGAATTATTATTTTTTTATTATTTTTTTGATAATCAACTTTATTGATTTTTGGAGAAACAGAAATAACAATACAGCACTTTGATCAGTATCCCATGGCATTTCAGGTATGCCAGCAGTGGTTGTGTACGTACATGCATAGTGATCCAGGACCACATTGCATAAACAAGCATTCAAAAAGAAGAGACAGACGTACAGACCCCATCATCCTAATTGGTTCATCCATTTGCCCCATATCTTTTGGTGCTTGGCTGGGCATCCCCTGGCCTCAAACAAGGGTTTCTCCTGGGCGGTGCACCAATCTACTCCCCTGCGCCATTTAGCTACTCTTGGGGGATCAGGTTGTGTCCATGTCGCAGCAATGTCACGTTTGGCCACCATGGTGGCCATCCCCAAGAATAGTTTATCCGCTCGGGACCCATCTAGGCCGTCCATGACTCCCAGGAAGAGGTGTAGGGGTTTATGGGGCACCTGCCAGCCCAGGACGTGTGTGAGTTCGGATTCTATTTTATCCCAGTACGTTGTAAGTTGGGGACAGGACCAGACCATGTGGTAAAAATCCGCCGGCTGTTGTCCGCAACATGTGCATTCAGGTGAAGCACGCAAACCTGCCTTGTGAAGGTGTTCCGGGGTGAGATAGGCGGTATGAAGATAGTATCATTGAATTAGGCGGAGTCTGGCTGAAGTAGTGATGGTCTTGGGGGCCATAGGGGCATCTTGCCAGTTCTCCTCCTCCAAAGGGACTTTTTATTATTATTATTAATATTATTATTATTATTAGTAGTAGTAGTACTATTATTATTACAATTATTATTATTATTAGTGTTATGGTTAATTATTAGGATTATTAGGATTATTGTTATTATTATTATTATTGTTCTTTTTATTATTAACATCATTATTATTACTTGTATTATTATCGTTATTACTATTGACAACAACAACAACAAAAATAATAATAATTGTTTTTTAATAATTAAGGATTGCCAACACTTTTCCACTAGACTCTTGAGCTTTAGCTTTATAAGAGATCCTTATATAGTGCAGTTGTCTGTTAGAACACAATAAATAATCAAAGAGCACATGAAAGGGCACGGCGGTGTATAGCCCTTGATTTATATTCATGGACAAAATGCGAAGATTATTTTTTTCTGCCACAAAAGAAAATTGGTTGCTGCTGAACTAAATGGAGCAAAATCGCACCCCCTCACAATATGGAGTGTGGGGCTAAATAGCGCCTCGAAGCAAGCTAGCACAAGCCTGCCAGTACATGATCCATCCCATTTAGTCCGCGACTCACAAGCGAATGTAGTGCTGCTGAAAGAGTAGGAGGCTTGCTCCTATCCTGGCTATGCCATTCTTTGTGTTTCTGATTGCATAGTTGCCAAAACAAACTACGGATCATTATCATTGACCTAAAGTGCCGTGCTATGCCCCATTGTGCTTTCCACTCACCTAAGCGAGGCACAATTACAACAGCTCTTGCCATCCATGCCACAGTTGTTCCCTGAGTAATTATCACCACACTTTTGCTGATGGCAAGGGCTGGCAAATTTTCCCATTGTGTGATGAGATTTTTTTGCATCTTTGATGCACTTAAACATGTAACAAAGGACTATTTTGAGAGACTGATCCAAGCTACCTGGAAGATGGGTGAGTTCTGAACAGCTTTCTATGCCACCTCTCCAGTGCAGTGTTCTTTCCCTATTTCCAATGTCTGCGCATACAGATGCTGCAGAATCCCATTGGCTCAGTCCGCACTGAAGGATTGGCTGTGAGGCGGCACAATTGAGACACCATTCTGGCCTAGACTGAAGCCTAGTCACCACAGCTTTTTCAATAAGCAATGCCCACCACACAGGGAAGAACTCCGCACAGCGATAAACACCTCTGGATAGGGTCCTCACAGCCATAGGTACTGCTCTGCCGTCTTCAATCGGCAAGCCAGACCATTCTGGCATGCCACGCCTATATCAAACATGTGGTTCTTTTTTGGAATTTTTAATGGGTTTAACCAGAGATAGGATCAGTCTTGGCCAGAAACTATAAGTAACATCAAAACATCCTTCAGTATCTTCTCATTTTTCCCAGTGGCCTCTGGTAAATTCAACCCTTCAATGTCTTCCTCCAATATATTAATTTCCAACAATAGTGTTATGTTACGGTTATTAGTATGGTCATCATACCACATGAAGAATTATGTAACAATTGTTCCCACTCATGTAGGAGACTCTCCTCTGAATAATCGAAAGAAGGAAATATCACTATCGTGAGTCCCTTAGGGACTCATTCATTCTCTATGTATTATTTCAGAATGGTGGCATCCCACCAACGGGACAGTTCTTTCGTTTTTTAGATGTTTTAGAGTGATACATTTTTGTTTCAGTGGGTGGGGACAATTGTTACATAATTCTTCACACAGCAACATTGCACCAGCTTGCAAAGGCCAGATCTATTTGCTTTGCCAAGTTTGGTACTTCGACTCCTGTTTCCGTTATAGTCTTTGGTCCAAATTTGTGAACACTTTGCTCTCGGTTTGTGGATAACTGTGAGTGAGCATGGTGGCTCCCCTGCCGTGCGCACTTGTGCCGCGGGTGTGGAGTGACTTGTAGAACCCACAGAATTCGACTGGGAATTGCATGACCCACAGCGTTGTCAAGGAGGGGCAGGTTTGAGCTCCAGATGGCTGACTCCATGGTGGGAGCGCTTTGATTTTCCTGTGACTCGGACCTGAGCGAGGGGCTTGGGGGATACTTAAGGATGGGCAAGGTTAGAGTCAAACGAGGTGCCCAAGAGACAAAAATAGACCAATTTATGGCCACCGGGCCGGGAGATGGCCCTCAGGCAGACCGCTGGGGGGAATCCATGAGCCACAAGGCCCCAGAGGGGCACAGATCCTGGCGGCAATTGAGGCGTCCAGTGTAGATGTGCAGGCTAAGATCAAATCTGTCTCTATGGATGTTAATTTGCTGCGGGTTGACCTGTGAAAGGTGGCAGAGCTTTCCTTGGCAATGGAACAACAGGTACACAAGCTCCAGAAGGAGGTGGTTGCCCTTAATACCACGGTTGCCACTTTCACAGCACAATTGCTAAAATTAGAAATGCATCTGGAAGACGCGGAGGGCAAATCATGCCTCTGCAACCTGCATGTTGTGGGATTCCTTGAGGGGGTGGTGGGGATGCACCGGAACTTTTCCTTGAGCAGTGGGTTCATATGTTGCTGTCAGAAGCCAGCCTCTCCTGATCTTTGTGGTTGAACATGCCCAAAGGGCAATGATGCCCCCCTCCACCACTCGGGGACCCCCGAGAACAATAATTGCCAGGATACTCAACGAAAGAGACAAGGATGTTATCCTGCAGGTGCTTCACCAGGCAGCAGATCCTGTTTTTGAGGACCAAACTATTAAAATTTTCCCGGATTACATGCAACGAGTGCTGCAGATAAGCACCAGTCATTTGGAGGTGTTAAACAAAAACTGAAGGCAGTGGGCTCATTTACATGCTGCTGTTTTACCCTGTGAAGCTCAAAGTCCTACACAATGTACGATCCCATTTCTTCACAAAACCCGAGGAGGTATGGGATTGGCTGGAGATTCGTGGAGAGGCTGGAAAACCCCGAGCATGGTCTCAGTGGCAACGCTGGAACGGATTGGCAGGGAAGCAGCGCTTCAGGGGAAGGAAATCGTTGCGTTCGATGACTCAAGTGATGGTGCAGCATGATGTTGCACAGGATGTGGAGGGTCAGAGGTCAGAGCGGGAAGTGGCAAGAGTGCTGGTGGAGGCTGTCACATTGGCAAACTGGGACGAGAGCTGATCGGAGGCAGTGGAGGACATGTCGGAGCTGGCAGCACTCAGAATCCTGCTGGGACATATATACATTTGTTGTGGGCACTGTTTTGGCAGAGCTGAGTGGATCGCCTAATTCCAGGGCAGTCTGTGAGGCCGCCCCCTGTGAACTTATGGAGGATGCTGTGGATAATGCGGCCCCAGAAGGGGTAAAGTACTGAGATGTATTGCTCTTAGTGAAATTCCTCACCTTAATAATTTGCCTTGTTTTATAAGCTGAGAAATTAGCACAGCGGCACAGTGAAGACGGGTGGGTGTCGGACTTCCTTGCCTCCCCCCTTTGTTATCTGTTATTTTTTATTGTTGTGTGTGTGGGTGTGTGTGTGGGACGATGGGACACACAAGGCACTAGTTGTGCGCGGTGTGAGGTGTAGTAACCGACTCTGGAGTGTGAGTGGAGTGTCTCCCTTTGAGGGTAGTATGGGGCCAGAGTGTGCTTCAGACTGATCACTTGTGAGTTGGCCCCAGGGAAACAGCTCACCCCCAAAATACACGTTAAGTTGAGCACTGGTGAACAAATAGGGGCATTCACCAAGAAAAGGGGTGTTAGTTTGAAATGATTTTGGTTTGTGAGTGTTTTCCTGGGGGTGGGGGAGTTTTGATTTTGGTTTCATGCAGCAGGTCAGAGGACATGGTTCACACTATGGATTTATATTGAATACACAGCCAGCTTGGTCTCCTGGAGCACAGGAGGGAGGGGGGTCAGCCTCGGTTTGCAAAGGAGTGGAAAGAATAGCTAGGAGATTATGTCAAGACATATACATATGGTTACCTGGAATGTGCGAGGACTCAACACATTTGTTAAGCTATAGAGAGTGAATGCTTATTTGCGTAGAATGGGAGTGCAAGTCGCCATGCTGCAGGAAACGCTCTTGTTGGAGGGGGAAATGCAGAAATTGCAAAAGAAATGGATAAGCAACTTTTCTCCTCTACTTATTCGAGTTATGCTAGGGGGGTCTCCATCAGGATGGCGCTGCATGTCCCCTTGTGGCTCAAGAGTTTTAAGGCAAAAATTACGGGGCATTTGTACTGGGGTATGGCACACTAGACGGGGTGGAAATTTGTTTTCTCAACATATATGTGCCCAATGTCAACGATCAATAGTTTTTGGGCATGATTGAGGGAGAACTGCTACCATATAGAGGGATGCCACTTATCTGAGCTGGGGATTTTAACTGTGTACTGGACAGAGTGCTAGATAGGTACCCCCCCCAAGGTAGGAACTAAATCGCATATGACAGCCAAACTTACAGAGGTAAGGGATCATGGGTGCTGCAGGGATATCTACTGTGAACGCCACCCTGGCGTCAGGGAGTTTTCCTGTTTCACCCTGGCTCATGGGGCACACAGTAGATTGCATAGATTCCTCTTAGCCGATGAAAGTGTGCATCATGTACAGAGCATCTGTAATGAGGTCCGGACCTACGGGAGTGGGAAGTGGCAGAGAAATGCAGATTGAAAAAGGTGAGAGGGAACAGGCATGTGGAATGCAACTTAGACCTTTGGAGTGAGATGTTGGAGCAGCTGGCAGGCGAGGGGCAGGAGAGGGGGGACAATTGTCCAGAATCTGCTGGATTTAGTACAGGAACCCCTGTAGAGGGGGTATGTGTGTAATGCCCGGGATACGACTGGAGGGTACATGTGGCAGGCGGACCTGGGCTGAGCTCAAGTGTGTCATTTGAATGTTTACTTGAGTGGCCGTGTTCATGATTCCCCTCCCACCTTGGGCTGCAAGGTCGGGGACCCGCGGGTAAGGTGTGATACATATGTGGAGTAAAGCTGCAAAGTTGTGCTGTTGGCATGTAAAAGTGGTACGTCTGTTATATAGAAAAATTGCAATAAAAATATTTGTAAAATATTTCAATTTTTAAAATAATTTAATTTAAGTAAAAACGTATGATTAAAATGTTGTTTTTTAATGTTTTAAATTTGTTTTAAATTGATTTTATTTTATGTATATTTTGTGTTAATGTATAATAAAATTCAAAATATTTTATAAACACATTTACATATTTTTGTTATATATTTATTAAGTACCATTTTAAAATACAAATATATATATAATTATTTTGTTTTTGCTTTGTACTTTTCATACAGTTAATTTTTTAATTTATTTTGTTCATTATAAATGTGTGTTTTCAAATGTACACGTTACATTTTACTGTCATATAATTTTGCTTTAAATAAAAAATGTTTAATAAGGTTATTATTAGTGTAATGTTCGGTTTATAGGGAATAGAGTGGGAGAATTTTGAAGTGTTTATTTTTATATTTATATTTTATTTACTGTTTAGAATTGCACTTGAAAGAACTGTATTAAAAAGAATGTTTTGAAAATATCAACTTTTTACACTAAAGATTTAATATTGAAAATTGTTATTTTTATATTTGATATTTTAATTAAATTATGAAATAGTTTTTAAAAATAAAATAACTTAATTTTTTTCTAATTTATTAAAAAATTGTATATGTGTAGTGGGAATAGTAAATCTGACCCGTTTAGTGCCTAGCATCTTCTCCAAAATGGTTTAAATTGGAGTGGGAATAATACATTTGATCCCTTCAGTGTCCAACAACTTCTCCAAACTGGTTTAGATTGGAGAGGGAATAGTAAAGTTGACAATTTGACCCTTTTAGTGTCCAACAACCTTCCCCAAAATGGTTTTGATTGGAGTGGAAATAGTAAATCTGACCCCTATAGTTTCCAACACCTTCCCCAAAATGATTATTGTGAGAATAGTGAATGTGACTATTTTAGTGTCCAACACCTTCCCCAAAATGATTTACGTCTGAGTGGGAGCTGTAAATCTGACCCTTTAGTGTCCAATTACTTCCCCAAAATGGTGTAGATTGGAGCGGGAAAAATGAATACGACCCCTTTTGTGTCCATTACCTTCCCCAAAATAAGTTATATTAGAGTGGTAATAGTAAATCTGACCCCTTTAATGTCCAGCACCTTCCCCAGAATGGTTTAGATGGGAGTGGGAATGGGATTAGTGAATGTAACTGTTTTAGTGTCCAACACCTTCCTCAAATGGTTTACGTCTGAGTAGGAGTAGTATATCTGACTCCAACATTTTCCTCAAAATGGTTTAGATTGGAGTGGGGACCGTAAATGTGACACTTTAGTGTCCAATTCCTTCCCAAATAATGGTTTAGATTGGAATGGGAAAAATAAATATGACCCCCTTTAGTGCTCATCACCTTTCCCACAATGGGTTAGATTGGAGTAGAAATAGTAAAACCGACCCCTTTAATGTCCAACACCTTCTTCAAAATGGTTTAGATTAGAGTGGGAATTGTAAATTCAACCCCTTTAATGTCTCGAACCTTTCCCCAAATGAGTGGGAATAGTAAATCTAATCCCTTTAGTGTCCACCAACTTCTCCATCATGGTTTAGATTGGAGTGGGAATAGTAAATTTGACTCTTTAAATGTCAAACATCTGCCCCAAAATGATTACATTGGTGTGGGAATAATAATTGTGACCACTTTGTGTCCAACACCTTCCCCAAAGGGGTTTAGATTGGAGTGGGAAAAGTGAATCCGACCCTTTAAATTTACACCTTCCCCAAAGTGGTTTGTAGTTTGTAGTTGTGTATAGTGTTAGGCTTTTTATTTAGTGCACATTTTGCATTTTTGTTTTTGATATACACATTTTTTAAGAAAAAAAACGAATTTTTCATGTTAAAGTGGTACAATATTTTTATATACATTTTAGTACAGTACCTCATGTGTTGTATTTTCAACACAGTTTTAAGCCATGTGTATTTTTAAACATTTACACAAATGGTACATAATTATTTTTTCATACATACAGTTTTTATACATAATACATTGTATTATTGTTAGAATGCATTTTGTATGCATTAATTAGTACTATGTTGCATGTAAAGATATGTTATAGTACTATTTAATTTATAGTTTAAATATAAATTTGTATTTGTTCAGGACATTGGTTAACATTTTTTAAACATTTTTATAATTTTTTAGATACATCTTTACACTTTTAAGTCATTTTTTGACATTTCTGTTGATTTCTATAAGAAAATACTCTTCTTTTAATTTTCATTTAGCAGCCATTTGTTTTGACTGCTACCTGTATTTTGTACTCTGTTAGTCTCATTTTGAGGTGGGTTTTGTTTGTGTCATCAGGGTTCCCTGTTGCTGTTCAACAGACAAAATAAGAACCTTTTAAAGTTTTCATTTACGGTTTTTGGGGTAGCGAGATGTGGGTAGGTATAATTGGTGTCGGTTAAGGTATTAGTGTTATTTTGTAAACTTATTTAGTGGCAGTATGTATTTTGCTTTAATGTAGTGTAGTGCTGTAGGCATAACTATACTTTGTTAGTAGTACTATGCAATTGTACATATTGCCTTGTTTTCTACTACGTTTGTAGAGTTGTAATGTTATGTTTGTATTGTATTTGGGGTGTATGTATTGATGAGGTGGGTATGTTATTTTGTTTTCAGGTTCAGAAGTTGGAGTACAAAGTTTGCAACTATTTATAATGGTTTTTTTAAAGGAAATTATTTTCATGTGATTTAAACCAATATTATTGCTTTAATTTCCTTTGATTTTTTTGTTTTTTTAAAATAGTTTTCAGTGAATGCGGATTACATTGGTGAATTTAATATGGAGATTTCATTTTTGAGTTGTTTTGGGTTTATTTCTCATTATTTTTACTTTTTAGTGAATTTGATTTTTTGGAGGTGGAGGTAGATCAAGAACATGAGCTATTTTACTGTGAATAGAAGATTTTTATTTATTTTGGGTGGGAAATGGTATGTTTTAATATCTATATGTATTTTGCTTTTACTGCAATTGAAATAGTTTGTTTTATATGTGTGTGTTTTAATACCGGGGGTTTCTTATGAGTATTTTAAATTAAGTATTAAAATTAATCATTTTTATTTATCAGTCTTTTTTTGTACTTCATTAATATATATTTTTACTATAGACTGGTTTATAAAACAAATATTTACTTTAGATTGCTGGTGTACATTTGTGTTGTATTTTAGTTGTGAGCATATTGGTAGGTGTTTTATAAGAGTGATTTAACTATTACTTCTAGGTAGTCATCTACTTTGTTATTTACTAGGGGGCTTATTTATGAGCCCTTGCGTCACTTTTGCGCCGCCGGTGCGTCACTTTTTGTAACGCACCAGCGGCGTAAAAAATGCACCATGTTGCGTCATATTTACAAAGTGACGCATCTAGATAGATGCGTCACTTTGTAAACCCCTGTGCCACATTATACCTGCACCAGGTATAATGTATGCAAGGTGGGCGTTCCGACGCAAGTAAGCCTCGTAGAAGTGACGCAGTGAAATCTATGAGATTTCACTGCACCACTTCTAGGATGCAAATGCGTCAATATCTTACGCCTGCCTCACACCAGGCGTAAGACTGGCACACGCACATTGAAATGGGACTTGCCCATGTTAAATGACCCATTGCTGAAGTTGCGTCACTTTTGTGACACACTCCAGTAATGCGTAATTTTTGCGCCTACAGATACGTCAGAAATACTGTCATATCTGTAACTCCTTGCGACATGATGCGTCATATTGTAAATATGACGCATCCAGCATCTCGCAAGGAAGGCGCAATGAATAGTGACGCATCGCTGTTTTCACGCAGCGATGCGTCACTTTTCATAAATGAGGCCCAAATAATCTGACTTTTTATGTAGCATTCCGTACATTTTCCTTGTTTGTTTAGTTATTTTAGGTTTGATTTGGTTTAGTCACTGTTCTATCCATAGTTGTTGGTAGAGTTATTCTTTTTAGGTTCAAATGTGTTTTTATTAACATTTTCAACACCTGACGTACAACTGTCCCTGGGCTCCAGTTTTCAGGGAAACCAAGTTAAACAGTGTAACATATGTGGTGCAATGGGAATAAGCCTCAACAACCTCCCCCTCTTCCCACACCTATGTATCCCATCCAAAACTCCCCCGTCTCCCAGTATCCATCATTTGCAGGCCCCTTCCCCAGTTCAATGACGCACGATCCTCCACTGCTTCTGGATGGACGAGGTCATGCCTCGGATTGAGAGTTGTTGGATGGGCGTATTGCAGTATAATAGCTGTCCAGTTTGGAGTCATCCAGAATATTCAATGCTCGAAGCCTCTTGGGGCATGAGAGTTCATTGCAGTATGTACTAAAATAAGTAAGTAGTGGGCTCCATTGCTTGGCAAACGTTTGTTTCGCACCATGTGCTTGAGCCGCCAATTTCTCAATGCCCAATATCCACCACTGTCTCTCTAGCCATTCCTGTTCCGAAGCTGGGCCGTGCTGCCCCCACAAGCTAAAAATAGTCTGTTTCACCACCAGCAGCAAATGGAAGATTAAGCGTCCACTCGGGCCATATAGCAGAGAGCTGCCCGGGGCTAGGTGGCCCAATAATATCACCTCTGGGCACAGGGCCTGTGGCGTCTTCTACTTGTGTTAAGACCATCGCCCATAAGGGCCTCATTTCATGGCACAGCCACAGAATATGTTTCAACGCCCCCTCCTCTCTGCATCCCTTCCTGCACAGAGGGCTTTCCTCCTACACATTTATAAAAACATAAGAAGTTACAGGATGTGCACAATTAGCTACTGGGGCTTTTTAGATGTGAAAAAAGTCACCTCCTTCGGCAACCCATCACTAATCTCCATAGATGCCAGGGTCAGCACGTATCCCATTCAATTATGGTGGTGTGCATAAAGAAATAGTTATTTGCAACAAGGGCTACCTAATAATTTGAAATATACAACCTCCAGTTTGTGCCTAGAATATAGGTTCAGTGGTAAAGTGGGCAGAGATTCCACCTGCACGATCAAACATTTTGGGATGCCCTTTCTGATGCCATCATGAGGCAAAAAAGTCTCCACTGTCTTATTCCATCTTGCTTCACTCACCTGCGGACTTCACACTTCTCTCCTTAAACTAGCTGACCACAATCCACAATGGAGACAAGTGAACTCCTTAAGCATGAGAAATATTTTATTTCTGCATGATTCAGACAGACAAATACACAAGACCCAATACAGCAAAAAGAAAAATTGAGGTCAGATGGAAACCTCACTCCATGTCGTCACAGACACTTTTTCCTGTTTGGGCTTTTATGGGACAACCTAATGCCTCCATTGAGTTGTGGTCTTGGAATTCTTCCATTGAAGTAACCTGATAGCAATGATTTGTAGTTTAAAAGTGCAAGATCAGAAACTGTGGGGCCGATTCCGATCTCGGCCGGTAGGGCTCCGAATCGGATTCGGCTTAACCGGATCCGATTCGGAGCCCTGTTTCCCGACCGATTCGTACGCGCGTCCGGGCGAGCGAGTACGATGCGAAATCGCCGACCGACTCGTCCGGGCGTCCCGACCGCTCCGACCGACTCGTTCCCGGGTCTAACCGCACCGACCGACTCGCTCGGACTCGACTCGCACCGCGCAATGGAGACGTTCCCCGGTCGGGTAAGTACGATGCGCTCCGCGAGCAGTCCGACCGAGCCGCGCACTCCGGCTCGAAAGAGCAGTCGGAGCCGTACTTTGGGGGTCCGTGACGCACCCCCTGTACGCGTAGCCGCGCGGAAGTCGCACACAGGGGGACCCATGGGTCCCCCTACCTGTGCGTGTACGGCGCGAATCGCTTCGCCGCGTACACGCTGTAGGGGGCGCCCTTGTCCGCCTCGCACCCATTGAGTCAATGGGAGCCCGCGTACGCGTTGTACGACCGGCTCCCATCTGCTTCAATGGGAGTCCGACCGACTCGAGTCCGATGGCATAAGTGCGCATCGTACTCGTTCGGTCGGGCTGCACGGGTCAGATTCGGTCGGAAATTTCTCCGGGTCCGGCTCGGTCGGAGAGATTTCCGGCCCGAATCGGAATCGGCCCCCATGATAGTTGGTAAGCATAAAGAGGGGGAGAGTAAAAATAAAGAATAAATGGAAAAGAGAGGTTTTATATGGCAGGGAAGACCTTTGAAAAATGTTTTCCCTATATTGGAGTAAAATACCCATATCACTAGATTGGAATACCGAGCAGTGAAAAAGGAGGGCAGCACAAGACGCATCAAGGCAGACCAAACCTTATGGCTGTAGAGCTCTAAAACACATTCCTGAAATACCTAGAACAAAAGCTAAAAGCACACTCCTTTATGGGGCAGACGTATGGGGACTCAATCATTTGTGCTATCAGTTAGCCAGAGTCCCTAGAAACGTCTTGAAGTCAGCTGTACAAATGTCCCAGGCTGCACAAAATGTTCTGATAGATGCTATCTGTGGCACTGGAGCCCCTGGTGTGACTAGCATGACAATGGCAATGAGCTACACAGACAAAAAGAGAGCTGCCCCAACAAGCCATCTCGTGTATGAATGTTGGACAGATCTTGTCATGGACGGCACTCCTCTCGATCATAAGGAAAGGATCCTGAATGGATGATTTGATTGGTCAATTGACAATGTCCAATTTGTGAGTGCAGCTAATGAACAAAGCCTGCCACAAACTACGAAGTTACTAAAACAAAGTTACAGAGTCATGAAGGAAAATACACAGGAGATAAACTTGATAAACTAAAATATCTATACTAGAGAAATATATTTAACCCATCAAACCACGTGCAACTTCACATGACTGAACTTGCGAACCAGGAGGACAGTAGACTTTTCTATGAGGCAAAGTTCAAAATAATCGACGAGAGAGACGGAAAATGTTTCTGAAATCAAGGGGAAACAAAGATATGTGACTGAAACAGTGAGCAAGTGAAAAACCTCTGCCATGTCTTCCTCTTTTGCAAATGGTACAGCTTTTGAAGAAAAGCGATCCTGCAGAAAATATGCAAGGACTGAGCTCTAGAGAGTCAACAGAGTTTCTCTTAGGATGTGTAGAAATGCCTCTGCTAATGTAGGATAATACTTAAAATTGAGGATGTAGAAGAGAATATAAAGAATGTCTGCCATCGAGAAGTTAGCCCTGTAATATTAATATAAGCAACCTGAATCTAGAGCTAACGAACACCTAGGCATGACACAAGGATTCTTTTCCTTGGAATCCAAGATCAGAATACATGGCTTCTCATGGAAGCAATAAAATTCCCATGAGCTAAATCATTTCAGAAAATGAACATGCATGACTCCTACTCTGCTCACATTTGCTCATTCTAACCCGCCTGCACTTTCTGCCCTGGCCACTTTTGGGCTTAATCCTAAAATATGAAGTAAAAGGCAAAGGATAGCAGCAGGAGATCCTCCAAACAAAGTCACCAGAACTGTCTCTGTAGCAAATAAGGTGAAAATCAAAAGGGTGAAGTCACGTCAAGATGTCTGTAGAAAGGACATGGAAGCCCCAAACTTCAGCAGATGAATGTAGTATCCTGGCTTTAATGTTATTCTTGTCACCTCATGCTCTGCCAGTGGAATGTTCCTAATGTGATGTATTATAGAATGTTGGAGTCAGAAGTCACAGTTGAGAAGGGCTGAGCAGCAACCTAGCTGCTCCTGGTGGGGCTAGATCTGGACTGATCATCATATCCTGTAACTTACTTCTAATAAACATCTTCATCTACATCTACCTGCGTGGACTCAGTTACTACATTTTATTGGCGACGAGGATGGGAATCTGTACCTGAATGTAATGTTCTCAGTATCTACTCAAAGGTTTTGGTATCTATCCCAGACAGGATCCCCGTGCACACTTTAAACTAACCATTGCTAATACCGCTTCATCACACTTTTCTTCTCACAATTTCTACTCTTCCACAACCTAGACAATCTATATTAATCTACCTTGATGTAAACTGTTTTTAATCTTTTTAATTAAAAGTCCATTTAGACCGAATGCAGATAAATACATTGAAATTAATTGAGATTTTATATATGTTTGAGACGTGGAAAGTTAGTCTGAGAGTATGGGCATACCAAGAAGGAAGAGAACAAGGGATGCAAACAAAGAAAGAAAAGTAAAAAGAAAGGAATCAATTTCTAAATAAAGAGAGAGGGGTTGAGAAAAATGGGTAGAAGAAAGAAAGAATGGGGAAGAAAGAAGAATTGGATACAATGGCAGGGCTCAAAGAATAAATGGGAGGAAGGCAAAGGGAGGCTCAGGACAATATTAAGCACATGGAGTAACAAAGGGAAAAAGATGGGTAAACAAAAGTGGGAGGAGGTTCAGGAGAAGAAGGAAGGGAAAGCAAAGGTGTTAAGATTAGATGGAGAGAAATAGTGGTGAGAAATGCAAGAATTAAGAAAGAAAAACAGGATTCAATTTGACTCATACAAAATACTTTTAAAAATCTGCAAAATGCATTTATGCATTATAAAAAGTACCATGAGCAATAAAACAATTCTGGCTTTTTCAGTTTATTTTGGCGTCGGAATGTGTAAACACTGATAAAAAGCTGAATTTCACCTAATGGGAAAACACTGAAAAAACACCCCTGTGATTCACAAAAAAAATAAACACTGAGAACAGCAGGTGTGTGTAATTCACTCAGAAAACTTGATATCTGCCCCTTTGAACACAGACATTACCATGGTCTTCTATTGCTTGATGAAAAGTGGTTTACTAGTTACCGAACGTAGACCGAAGATTGTCATATTATAACATGTTGGGATTTGCTGTATGGCTGCACAATATTATATAATGGGAACCAAACATTCGCAAGAATTTCGTACTGGTGCTCTAGTCCTTGTTGCGGGGATGCGTATATACAGTGAAACATTTGCACGCCCAAATGCTCTAGTGCCCAGTTTTCCTAGTGAACTATGCTTGTAATCGGTGCCGTTTTGAAATTGCTTACCTTTGCTGTCTGGTCAGCTTTGTTTAATAGTTTCTCAGAAGCCAATATTGTTGGCAGGTCAACAGGTTCAAGTCTCTGAAAATAAAACTTACAATTTTTAAGTGAAAACAGATTGCAACACATGAAACTCAGGTGCACGCTCAGATTCTATGTATATTTTTCGTATACTTCATTCCTGTGCAAATGCAGGAATATAAAAGTTGTGCATTTTGTTTTATCTTTGTTTAGATACAAATTTACATGTTGCAGAAATATCTTATTGTGATACATCCAACAAAACACTCTCCATTTCGGAAAGCATCAACCTCGCTGCAGCATAATTGCTGCCAATACTCAGAAGACATTGACACACTCATGTCCTACAAATAACTTAGGTAACCACCCTGAGGTGTGCTTGAAACACCATCGGCAGTCCTGTGCACCACATAAGCCATTTGTAACCACTGTGCTAATTCATGTTCAGCCAATGTATTACCGAAGTAACCACTTTGACTTATGGCCTAATTATGATTTTGGCGGTCCGGGGACTGCTGTTGTCATTTGGCGGTCCGACCGCGACACTACCCTGGCATTCCTCCGACCGCTGGATTACAATGTGGATGGGCAGACCACTGCAAAACCACCGCAAGTGTGCCGCCACCGCCCAGATCCCTGGTTCCGCTGCAGCAGCGTTGTGGACAGTGGCAGTCCACAACGCCGTGAGTGTTACGACCTGCCTTCCAGCAGAACTTTTCATAGTGGGGACACTGCCATGAAAAGGTTGGCGGAAAGGCCGGTAAAGTGCCACAGAAAAGGGCCCCAGGGTAAACAAGCCCATGTGGCCGGAGCCCATATGCCACCCATGTCAGTGCGCGCACTGTTTGCCATGCTCGACATGATGCATGACCACAGTGCACCCGACTTGCTGGCAGAGCAGCAGTTCTGCTGGGTTTGACTTCAGGCTCTGTCCTATAGCCGAAGCATGCCGCCGCCTTGGCTGCAACGGCCCAACACCGCCAGCCCTGAGGTAATGTAATGTGGCAGTCGGGATGCCGCCGGCCTTATGTGTCCTTTAGAGATACTTGAACAGTGTACAACCTGCATGTGCTCTTTAGTGATATTTGAACTCTGTACTACCTTCATGTGCTTTTTAGTGATACTTGAACTGTCTACAGCTTCTATGTGCTGTTTAGTGATACTTCAACTGTGAATAACTTGCATGTGCTGTTTAGTGATACTTGAACTATCTATAACCTGCAAGTACTGTTTAGTGATGCTTGGACGGTGTACAATCTCCATGTGCCTTTTAGTGATACTTGAACTCTGTAAAACTTGCATGTGCTGTTTAGTGATACTTGAACTGTGAACAATCTGCATGCACGGTTTAGTGATACTTGAACTGTGTACAATCAGCATGCACGGTTTGGTTATGCTTGAACCGTTTAGTGATACTTGAACTCTGTACAACCAGCATGTTCTGTTTAGAGATACACGAACTGTGTACAATCTGCATGTGCTATATAGTGATATTTGAACTGTTTACAACCTGCATGTGCTGTTTAGTGATACTTGAACTCTGTACACCCTGCTAGTGCTTTTTAGTGATACTATAACCGTGTACAATCTGCATGTGCTGTTTAGTGATATTTGAACTGTCTACACCTGCTTGTCCTGTTTAGTGCTACTTGAACTCTGTACACCCTGCATGTGTTGTTTAGTGATACTTGAACAGTGTACAATCTGCATGCACGGTTTGGTTATACTTGAACCGTTTAGTGATACTTGAATTCTGTACAACCTGCATGGGCTGTTTAGAGATATGTGAACGGTGTATAACTTGCTTGGGCTGTTTAGAGATATGTGGACTGTGTGCAACCTGCAGGTGCTGTTTAGTGATATTTGAACTGTACAACCTGCATGTGCTGTTTAGTGATACTTGAAGGGCCTGATTCACAGAACTAACTTACGTCAAAAACGTAAAGTTAGTACTTTTTGGTATTCACAGAATACACTTACTCATTTTGGTATTCACAGAATGAACTTACTCATTTCGGTATTCACAGAAGTTAGTAGTCCTAACTTTAGGACTCCTAAATGCCTTCTGTGAATACCAAAAGTCTTAAAGTTAGGATTTTTCTCAGTTTAGGAGTAGTAAAGTTACTCCTAAGTTTACTACTCCTAAACTGAGAAAAATCCTAACTTTATGACTTTCGGTATTCACAGAAGGCATTTAGAAGTCCTAAAGTTAGGACTACTAACTTCTGTGAATACCGAAATGAGTAAGTTCATTCTGTGAATACCAAAATGAGTAAGTGTATTCTGTGAATACCAAAAGTACTAACTTTACGTTTTTGACGTAAATTAGTTCTGTGAATCAGGCCCGAACAGTGTACAATCTGCATGCACGGTTTGGTTATACTTGAACCGTTTAGTGATACTTGAATTCTGTACAACCTGCATGGGCTGTTTAGAGATATGTGAACTGTGTATAACCTGCTTGGGCGGTTTAGAGATACGTGAACTGTGTGCAACCTGCAGGTGCTGTTTAGTGATACTTGAACTATCTATAACCTGCAAGTACTGTTTAGTGATGCTTGGACGGTGTACAATCTCCATGTGCCTTTTAGTGATACTTGAACTCTGTAAAACTTGCATGTGCTGTTTAGTGATACTTGAACTGTGAACAATCTGCATGCACGGTTTAGTGATACTTGAACTGTGTACAATCAGCATGCACGGTTTGGTTATGCTTGAACCGTTTAGTGATACTTGAACTCTGTACAACCAGCATGTTCTGTTTAGAGATACACGAACTGTGTACAATCTGCATGTGCTATATAGTGATATTTGAACTGTTTACAACCTGCATGTGCTGTTTAGTGATACTTGAACTCTGTACACCCTGCTAGTGCTTTTTAGTGATACTATAACCGTGTACAATCTGCATGTGCTGTTTAGTGATATTTGAACTGTCTACACCTGCTTGTCCTGTTTAGTGCTACTTGAACTCTGTACACCCTGCATGTGTTGTTTAGTGATACTTGAACAGTGTACAATCTGCATGCACGGTTTGGTTATACTTGAACCGTTTAGTGATACTTGAATTCTGTACAACCTGCATGGGCTGTTTAGAGATATGTGAACGGTGTATAACTTGCTTGGGCTGTTTAGAGATATGTGGACTGTGTGCAACCTGCAGGTGCTGTTTAGTGATATTTGAACTGTACAACCTGCATGTGCTGTTTAGTGATACTTGAAGGGCCTGATTCACAGAACTAACTTACGTCAAAAACGTAAAGTTAGTACTTTTAGTATTCACAGAATACACTTACTCATTTTGGTATTCACAGAATGAACTTACTCATTTCGGTATTCACAGAAGTTAGTAGTCCTAACTTTAGGACTCCTAAATGCCTTCTGTGAATACCAAAAGTCTTAAAGTTAGGATTTTCTCAGTTTAGGAGTAGTAAAGTTACTCCTAAGTTTACTACTCCTAAACTGAGAAAAATCCTAACTTTATGACTTTCGGTATTCACAGAAGGCATTTAGGAGTCCTAAAGTTAGGACTACTAACTTCTGTGAATACCGAAATGAGTAAGTTCATTCTGTGAATACCAAAATGAGTAAGTGTATTCTGTGAATACCAAAAGTACTAACTTTACGTTTTTGACGTAAATTAGTTCTGTGAATCAGGCCCGAACAGTGTACAATCTGCATGCACGGTTTGGTTATACTTGAACCGTTTAGTGATACTTGAATTCTGTACAACCTGCATGGGCTGTTTAGAGATATGTGAACTGTGTATAACCTGCTTGGGCTGTTTAGAGATACGTGAACTGTGTGCAACCTGAAGGTGCTGTTTAGTGATATTTGAACTGTACAACCTGCATGTGCTGTTTAGTTGTACTTGAACTGTGCACACCCTGCATGCACTGTTTAGTGATACTTGAACTGTGTACAATCTGCATGCACGGTTTAGTTACGCTTGAACTATGTACAACCTTCATGTGCTGTTTAGAGATTCTTAAACTGTGTGGATCAAGCATGCACACAAAGATGTCTGAAATGTCACAACCATAAAGCTATACAATTACACAAGCACGCAATAATAACCCCAGAATTACTCATTCTAACATTTCAGGAGCAGTATTATTGTTGACAAGGCACTCCACGCTGATGCCTGGCTGCCTCGGGTATTGACAGCATAATGGAAACAACATTTGTAAGTAATACCTGTTATTAGCACTCGGAGACGGTACACTTCATGCAATGCGCTGCCAATCTGTGACATAAAACTGGGCAATACTATGATGTCAACATCAGCAAACCACAATCACAGCAAGCCACAAATGGCTCCGTGTCACCAGGCACTTTAATATAGAGACAAACAATGTGAGAGGTCCATGCTAGCCCTGGCAGCACCTCACCACGTCCCTCTTTCGTCAAATGACACCCACGTGGCTCATTTTACACCCATTGCAGAAACCTGATGTTCCTGTTTGGCATTTGGGTTAATAACAATGTTCTCAAACTGAGATGCTGCTGCGGTTATTGCATTTGTTATGCGACAAAGGTGAGAATGTATCAGGCGAATGTATAGTCACAGTTTGCTGTGACTAATAAGCATAATTTTAGTTTCGGTTTGCAGGACTGGGAGGAATGCTCTAATTCCATGTCTAACTCACAAATATGTTTATTAGGGATTATACAATCACCTATATGATGTGGCCTAACGGCCAGTGCTGCCACTTTGTCACCAGGGAACTCGGTTCAAGTGCCGACCTCAGCTCAACACCTTGTGATTCTGGGCAAATTCCTGAATCTCCCTGCGTTAAAAAAAAGATGTAACGTAATCTGGGGTTCAAGCATCCTTGGACCAAGTTTGTGATGTATAAAACTACAAACAATAAATAATTTTAGCTCCTTCAAGTATAGTAATGTCGGGTGATTTATAAGTTATAAGCTGTAAGATGAAATGACTTTAACATTCAATTAATGTACTTTTTTAAGCGTTTTAATGATTTTAATTAACTGTACAATATATTTGAATTTGGAAAAAAAAATGCTCTTGACCTTTACATGAGACAGCCCTACAAGAGCAGCACACACTTGCTGCTTATTTCCTCTTCCAGACAATGAGTTGCTGGGAACTAGCAGTGTAGGCGAAAGGGCCCAGCAGTCAGCCACAACACTAGAATATAGTCTTCACACAGTGCCAGTTCACTGGTGCCTGGATATAGGGCTTGATTACAATCTTGGTGGATGGGATACTCCGTCACAAACATAACGGATATCCCGCTTGCCGTATTACAAGTTCCATAGGTTATCATGGAATTGTAATTTGGTGGAGGGGATATCCGTCATGTTTGTGATGGAGTAACCCTGTCCGCCAAGATCATAATCAAGCCCTAAGACTCGAGCACAAACACACACCCAGAAGCAGGAAAAAAAGACAACACATGATATCACAATCCATGTTGGGATCTTGGCTTGCATGAACCTTTCACTTTCCTATGGAAGCACAGGGGCATCATGTGAGCCCAGGTATGTTTCAACTATTAGGACTGGGTTATTTATTATTCTTTTTACTCAAGTGAATTATCATGTTAATCCTGACTGTTGAGTTGTACGTATTTTACCTAATTTTTTATTTTCTTCTGCTCAAGCAGAAAATACATCAAGTAAGCCATGAAACTGGGGTCCGGATTTACAAAAGTTTGCGTCAGGTTTTTGTTACGTTTTCAATGCAGACCCGATGCTCCTGGGCGTTACAAATCAATGCAAATCACTGTGTTGGTTTGCAAAAAAAAGTACAGGCTGCTTGGAGGCATCCAATGGAAGGTGCATGACCTTTCCCATGCATCCACCCATGGATTTTGATGTAAACCATATCTATAAAGATGCGCCAAACTGAGGCTGGCATAAGGAGGAGAAATAACTTTATTTCACCTCGATTTTTCCTCCTTGCATGTGTAGTGCATTCTGTAACACGCGTACATCGAGGAAATTGCCTTTCAGCAGTTTGTTTGCAGAAAGAGACCCTGTCCTGCACAAAACTATGTGGACCACAACAAAGACACCCTTGCACTATGGTGCAAAGATGTCTTTGTTGGTGCATGTCAGCATAAGGTGCACCAGCACTATGGAGCGAGCAGAACACCACCACCTCTTTTAAGATATGGCACTGCTCTGCTCTTTCCCATTCATGCAATGCAGCACAGCAAATTCCCTTGCTGCACTGCAATGCATTATTTATTTGTAAATTTGGGCCTTCGTGCTGCACAGCTGCATTAGTTGCATTAGCAGCATTCACCACGTGAGTTTTGAAACTGTGTAGAAAATATGTTGAGCAGGTATCTCACTGAATGTTGTATATGACAGCATGGTCTGCGTACAATGTTCACGCAGAGGATGCCCAAGTGTACTTCATGTAACATGCATAATGTTTTTTTTCCAAAAATAGCAAATTTTGCATGGGATTTTTTTTCTACCAAAGGTGCCTCCAATGCTCCAAATAAGGGCTGCAGCAGGAATAGCTCTGACTAATAGACTGTAACACTTTGTTAGCCTATGCCCTCTAGGTGAATGCACCTCCCCTACCATCACAAGAGCCACATGTTTGAAATGCAGAGTGATATTCTGTGTAATGCTAAAAATCACCCACACGTTACAATGCACATAGTGAATTGCTCTAGTATGACAGAAGGACATTTTGGATACTGTTTGGGAGCTTCAGAGTAAAGGGTGGTAGGAAGGTGCACAGTGAAGTGGAGATTCACCAGGATTTCTCAATTTGTGCCGGTGGCTGCACCAGCACTCATTTATGGGGAAAAGGTGCATTTTTGCACATTTTTTGTCATCAGAACTTGACCTGAAGCAAGACAGAGAAAGACCGAAATGGGAGAAAGTCAGAGGATCAGAGTGATTGATAAACAGTGACTAAGGAAGAAAGTTGGGATGAAAAAGAGCCCTTAAGAGTGAGTTAAAGAAGTGTAGGGTGGTGGAAGAAAGACGCATGAGGTAGAATCAAGACTAGGCAGTTTTGGTATTCTGCAACTCCAGCATTGAATAGCACCAGCAGTGAGCTGCCAAGAAAAACTTTAGACCCCTGCACAAATTAAGCACCAGGCACAGCCAGATAGTTGATAATGCCAACAAATGTTGCTGGCTTTTCCAGGCAATGGATACTCTCCAAACTTCATCATCCTCGCAACTGCCATACAAAGGTGGGCACTGACACTCCAAGCTGAACAGATAGGACCCTGCAATGAAATAACATTGAGCCAGGTGCAGACTTCTGGATAGGTCAAACCATGAATTTATGCTGCAGGACCATGCTAAGTGTGGGCTAGGTGTGAGGTATGCAACTGCAGCAGAGGCCTTTTTGCTGTGGTCAGGGGAATGGTTGGAGTGTTGGAGTGTCTTTTGTGAGACAAAGAGCATGCTGGTGAGTCTGGGTGTGTGATTTTGTGTTTCATTTCTTTTTTTGGGACTGATCTTGTGCATTATAGTGTGTGTTTTTGAGTTAGAAAGAGGGCCCAAAGGACATTTTTCCACACTTTGTGAGGTTGGGTCTGGAGGACTAACATGTACATTCTCCCACCCCACAACCATTAAATAATAAAACAAGCATTGGCAATGCCAATAGGTCTGGCTTTAAAGAAATGTTGTATGGTAATGTGAATAATTACAAGTAGATACCATGGAAATGGATGTGCAAATGTGTTGAAGCAAAGAGCTGTAGAATAATATTGGTGCAGGCTAAAAGGTCAGGTGACAGTTGCACTGTCAAGCCAGGCCTAAAAATCCATGCAGGCTAATGACTGCCCTCCTCCCATCTGTACAGCTGCCAGAGAAAAATACCATACATTATCTAGTTATTTAAGTCACTTTAATAGCTTTACAATGTTATATGTGTGCCCCTGAAGTTGAGCTCATGCAGCTGGATAAAGAAACAAAGTGATCACAGATGTGTTGAGGGCAAGCACTTTTTTGTGGAAGCACACAACTTTTACTCAATCAAACCTTGTATTCCTGGATCCCAACATGTGGGCAAAGCCAAATCCCCTCTCTTTGATTCTCACATAATTTTCTGGTGACAGCTGCATTGTCAAGCCAGGCCATAAAAACTGCACACACCTCTGTGAATACATACATATTACAAGCTGAGGGACTTCCAAATGGCAACTGTGTTTGTTTGTTTGTGGAGTAGCGGGGTCTCTATATGTGTATATGACGCTGGTAACCATTTCACTGATTGCCCTGAAGTCTGGCTCTGGCTCAGCTTGGGGTCCTTCTGGAACCTCGAGCCCATTACGAGCCAAGCTTCCATGTAGCTTTTGCCTCCCTTTCTCTACCTGGGATGTAGTATTACGGCCAGAGCTGCCGACTATGGAACTCGGGAACCAGGTTCGAGTCTCATCACCTGATTCTGGGCAAATCACTTAGGGCCTTATTACAACTTTGACGGTCCTACAATGGACGGTGCAACACTCCGTCCGCTGTAGGACTGGCAAAGCTGTGGTGCTGCTGCCCGCCAGCTTAGGACTTCAATCCTGGTCTGGCCGGCGGTCCTGTGGTGGTCTGACAGCAGCGGTCTGTTAGGCCCATAGAAGAGCCTAACATGCAGACCGCCGTTGTCAGAGCGCCAACTGCACCTTCCTGCACAGTGTGGCATACATGCCACTCCGTGCAGGAAATGGGGGCACAAATCTAGGGGGGCACTACATGTGCCCCCCTGCATGCACCCCCATGCACGGCACAGGGCCCTATTAGGGCCCCCTTAGACACCTCACCGCCACCCTTTTTATGGTGGGCTCCCCGCCATGGAAAGGGTGGTGGTTTGGCAACTCATAATATGCTCAGCAGTGCCGCAGCGGTACCGCCAGCATATTACTATGCCTGACCGCCACCCCCACGCCACGGGATCCTGGATCCCGGCGGAGGTGGCTGTCCTGTGGCGGTCCGGCCTCCACATTCCTAATGCGGCGGATGGTATTGCAGTGTGGTGATGGTCGGACTGCCACAGCGAGCCATGCACATAATAAGGCCCATAATCACCCCATGCCTATAAACAATGCATGTGATCTTGTGTAATGTAACTGGTGTTTATTTAAAGCACTCCAATACCTTTGGATCGAGTTTGCACTATATTTTAAACACTGTACTAGAATGCACTAAGAGGTCAAAATAAAGCCTTAACATAAGGAAAGACAAATTTGTCAGTGGCGGCCGTCATGACTCGTGGGTGGTGGGCAGGTGCGGAGAAGGCACGGGGGGGGGGGTTGCCAAATGAAAAAAAAAACTAACAAAAATATACACTCACCTTGCCGCTGGATCCTACGTCTCTACTCCTGAGGCCTCGAGGAACAGGAAGCACAGCCAAGCTCCCCTGACCAATCACAACGCTCCAATGCAGCATTGTGATTGGTAAGCACCCAGGCTCCAGTGACCAATCACAACGCTGTGATTGGTAAGCACCCAGGCTCCTCTGACCACTCACAACGCTGCAATGCAGCATTGTGGTTGGTTTTGAGTGTCCTGGTTCGACGCTCAGCCAGGGAATGGGGGCCTGCTGGGCATGTTCTCCATGCAGGCTTGAGTGCAGCCTGCATGGAGAACAGGGAAAGTGCGCATGACTGTTTTGGGCGCGCCCGAGACGGCCGGCCAAACAGTCATGTGCACTTAGGAGTGGGCTAACTACTCCTCCCCTGCCCTGCTCTGAGAGCAGAGCAGCGCCGCCTAGCCGTCCGCCCGCAAAGGAAACATAAAATGATAATAAATCAAAGGTATTATCATTTTATATTTCCTTTACTTTGCACTGCTCAAATGCAGTGGGGCGATGGCGGAGGAGCCGCCACTGTGATTTGAACAGTGAAACCAGAAAACCTGGTTAAATTGCGGCTTCCCTGCTTAAATTGTGTCATTTTAGGCAAATATTCTATTTCACCAAAACTGTTTTTTCTTCATTATCGTTTATGAAAGCACTTTCGAATATGTCAGTTCAGACTATCATTTGTAAAAAAAAAACTATCACTTTTAACAAGTACTTCACAGCGCAGTGCTATAATGTCCCCTATTTATCTCAAAACTCTCACGTGTTAAAGAAATACACTTTTTGGTACTTTGAAGAGACTTTAACATATTTTACTTGTGGTTTGTTGTATGATTACATTACACATATTTTCAGGGCTCGGCTCGTGCACGGGCTCTAAGAGCCGAGCCAGACGTATGGCTCCGGCTCGGCTCTCTCAGTTGATTTGCTGGTTGGCCCACCTCTATTTAAAAGTTCCTAAACAAGTTTTAGCTGTATTATCCTCTCGTTCACGCTTGCATCACTTCAGGTTTATTTGTGCAAACTCCAGTAATTATCATGGTGCGCACTAGATGGCAGCATCTGCCACTATACATTAATTTTCATGGAGTGTCCTCTGAAGTGGTGTGCAGTGGATTGCTGTGAAGATATTTCTCTGTGTAATGTGTGTGTTTTCCTACACTGTTGCTCAAGGTGCGTGGGTATTGCGACCTGCTGTTTTGGGACGTAAACAAGAATGCGTATGCTTCAAACGTATGTGCGTGCATATGCTTGGAAAGTCATTGTCATTCCAGACTATTCGGAAATATGAGGGTCCTTTTCTTCACAGGGGCGGATTTGCATCTTTGGGAGAACGGTATCCCCAAATACAGCCTAGATGTGGATTTTAACCCCAAAATTACGGTCCGCAGGTCATTCCACATTCCGAGAACAAATACTGTGAATAGCCGGATTTTTGATGCTGTGATACGGGCCTGAAACGGTAATGTCACCTCGCCGCCCCCCCAACCTAAATCAAACTCATTAGTAAACCGGGTCAGAGAGAGTCTAGATTTCACCACCGCCTGTGATAAAGAACATGCATTTGGGATCTAAAGCCAATTTCACCCCAAGAATTTTGGGGTGAACTGTAGGTGGCAGGATAAAAAATAGTAAAGTGGGGCGATGTGGTATATTGGTCGATTTGGAACCGACGTATCTGAATTCTAATCCTGGCTTACCGCACTTGACTGTAAAGCACGTGTGATTCTGGGCAACTCGCTTAATTGCCCTTCGCTGAGAACTATATATATATGTAGACATGTAATTGTTAATATATGGAGTACAAAAGTGTAATGTCTCCCGTTGATTATTGCTATCCAACTACAGGTAGTACGTATTATATAAAAACAAAAATATATACTTAGAGACCGTGTTTGCGCCCAGTCGGACATCTCAGAAGCCATTTCTGGGCCTGGGGCCACAAACTGAAGCAAAGTCCAATTAGTGAGAGCCCTGCGCCAAAGGTTAAAATAAAATGTTCCGTAGGGAAAAAAATGAAACACGGCAGATGCAACATCTTGCGTGCTCTAGTGTTGTTTGTTTGGCATGTTAACGTCCTAGGGATACCACGTCACGAACACATGACCCAACACCTACGAGACTTTTACTGGCTCCCCGTCGAGAAGAGAGTGACCTTCAAACTTCTCACCCATGCCTACAAATCCCTCCACAACATCGGACCCAAATACCTCAACGAGAGAGTCTCCTTCCACGTATCCAAAAGGAACCTCCGCTCCGCCGACCTCGCCCTGGCAGAGACCCCCCGGATCCGCAGAAACAGAGCTGGCGGACGAGCCTTCTCCTACATCGCAGCCAAGACCTGGAACGGGCTCCCAGCAAACATCAGATGCTCCCCGAACCTGCACACCTTCAGGAAGAACCTCAAGACGTGGCTTTTCAACTGAACCGGAGCTGCGCCCCCTCCCCCCAGCGCCTTGAGACCCTCACGGGTGAGTAGCACGCTTTATAAACCCCTGATTGATTGATTGATTAACGTAACTGCCTTGTCATTAATCAACAGGACTGCATGCTTTAAAATCTATAAAACGTGTTAGAGCATGAGCGCAGGCCCTCAGAAAGTACTCGGGAATTCTAGCCCCCCGTCCCCACTTCTGATTGTCGATAAACCAAAGTTATACAGGGGGTCAGGTAACCAGACCACGGAGGTACTCACTGAACCCCGTTGAAAAGGTTCACATTTCATGGAGACTGCCACAGAGCGTGTCACACTCTTTAGTAAACCATACTCTGACCTGAGGTCTCAGCCCAATATGTTTCTAGGAAGTTGACTCCAGCGTTAATTCATGCAAAGGAATAACCAATAGGGATATTGTTTGTACAGATACTCATCTTATAGAGAAGCGAGCATTGCTCCAAGGCCTCAGCACTGTCCAGCAGTTGGGATAAAGCATAATCCACTGAGCTTGAGCAACCTTGTCACTTTCATAGGAATGAAAGGCCTCGCACTTTGTGGAAAGCTGTGACATCCTCAGAGATGTGGCTAATAATGGTCATTGAGACCCACACAATACCAATTAAGATTGTTTTTTTTACTAACCTTACAGCAGTAATGGGGCATTTTCCTTGGTTTCAGCAGGATTTATGTCACACATGCTACACCTTTGGGCATCCAGCTCCTATTTTATTTTTCTGGCTGGCCCTGTGGTTTTCCCCAAATTGGACTCGACATCCACGTGCTTCAGTTTCCTTCTCATCAGAGCACAAGTCTCTGATGGATTGGTGGACGCCCAAAGCTTGTTCTCCACCTATAGTGGAGTTTGGTTAATAAATAAAGTCCACTGTTGGGTTGGAGGGGATCCAAAGTGCGTCCTCAACCCAAAATGGAGGGCGGTGCTGCCCTTTACCCAGGACCTTCATCTGCATGCCAGGTAGAGGATCAGATCCCCCCAGGAAGAACCGGGTCAGTTCCCAAACAAATTGGGCTCTTCTATTCCTCCTGAATATGTGTTTTTTATTTTTACGGAGGTTTATATAGCACGAACTCGAAGGATTCAGGTATCAGAGCGCTTTACATAGCACCAGTTGCGTTACATGAGGACACATTCATTTTTGTTAGGCACGGGGAGATTAAGTGATTTGCCCAGAATCACAGGATGTTCAGCGTCATTGTCGAGACTCGAACCCAGTTCCCCAGATTTGAGATTGCTCGCCCTTGCCGTTAGGCCAGCTCCTCTCCCCTCTCATGCGTTGCTTTCCTTTCTCGTGTGTACCTGCTCAGAGTTAAACAAAATGGGCTAACAAAGGTCTCACACACACCCATGAATATGTAGATACTGATGTCAGCGTTTTGATATTCGTGTGTACATTTTGTGAGAAGTTCCTTGAGCTGAAAGTTAAAATATATGGATGTGTTGATAAAAGTGCAGTTCTGTTTTGGAAGCCTGGCATGGCTCAGATATCATGACTCATCATATCTGAGCCATGCCAGGCTTCCAAAACATTGATCAAAGATTTTGCTCCAAGATGAGGTAAGATCCTTCCATGGTATGGAGGAGTTGGAAAAATTCCTATAGGTTTAGTGGCTGGCATCTACTAGACTGAAGGTAGGACACACACACAGAGACTGGCTTGACGACCCCTTTAACCCCCTGTCCAGAGCTCCTTACCCAGAAAAGGAAGCCATGCTGAAAGGAGGAGCATTGGATGGACCCCTTTAAATATCACGATAGGAGGGGCAGTTGATTGCCACAGCAGTGTTGCAGTGATATAAAAAACTTTAAGATGGCTGGGAGGAAGCATGCAGAAAATTCAATGAGGATCTGTGTGGTCCAGATGGCAGCATGTCAGGTATGGGCATTCACGGGTTTTGGAGGATGTCAGAGGGGGACATATAGGACGTGCTTCACTATGGTGCAAAGCGTGAGTACGTCGTGATATTTATGTCTTCTAATTTTGTTATGGCCAATGGTTTTTCAATTCTGAAATGGGTGGGATGCATGCAGAGAGCACAATATATGGATAGCAACTGGGATTTCAGTTGAGGAAGTGAAAGTTCAGTGGCAACTTTAAAGGGGCATGAGAAGGACTCACTGATTGGCTAAGCCAGGTCTCATTCCGATGCATTATGGGTGATAATGATATGGTGCAAATAACAAGACATGAGCTAACTAAACAAGTCAAGAGGGAATTTTTTTTATTTCAGAGGAGATTGACGGTGTGAAAGTGCTGTCATGAATGCCTGCTTTACTGCTGTAGGGTGGTAGAGGGGTACAGGTACTTGTGGCAATCCATATGGCATGCAAAGAGGTCAAAAAGCGGTGACTCAGTTCTGCAACCAAAATAATACTGGTTAGGTAGAACGTGAGGACACTTTATGTAAATGTACATAATTGTCTTGGCAGGATGTTGTCCATCTTCAATGTAGAAGGATTGAAAAGTATTTGATGGTATAGATACATTATGTTATTGCATAGAATGTTTGTCTTTTTAGGGGCACGTGCTAAACTTAGTTATGATCCTGAATTTCATGTTATGCAAAGTTGACAAAAGGTCCCATTTCAGCATTTTGCATCACTATTTACTTGCTGGAGGCTTGTAGCTGAAAATATCTTGCCGGGAGAGATTTCGGGCTTGAACTAGATTCCTGCCAGTTTCCCATCTAACTTTGTTAAATGACATATGCCCTCACTTGAAAACTTCAAACGAGCTACTGACAAACCACATTTTGAGCCCTTCATGTGAATTTGCGTTACTTGAAATTGCACAAAAGAAACTGTTGAGATTATGCACACTTTTTTTTATAAAGTGCTCACATGAACAACAACCAAAGGACACTACGTGATGTGAAGGAAAACAGATGTAAGGCTTCATGTCGAGAGTTTTTCCACATGCCACTTAAATTGTAAGTACACTAAAGTTACTTTAAAACTGTATATTTAAAAGTCTAGTTACATAGGGTGTTAGAATTAGGGTAAGAAGAATCAGGGAGATGACAGCCCTGACTCTGGTGCGGACTGACCTGCAGATGGACCAGGATGGGTTAGTAGGCAGGGTCACTGAAATTATGCAAATCTGCTGCCATTAAGGGTTCTGCATAATGATGGTTATGATTCACTTGCTACACTGTCCACCAGCTTCTGCAATATTTGCAGAGTTTTACAAAAAAAAGTTTAGGCCAGAACTAGAGTTCGGCGGATGGGTTATTTGTCACCAATGGTGGCTGACGCCAATTAAAACCGGTAGGGCGGCGGGGCAGGGGGGAGAGGAGAGATTGGAAAATAAAATTTAAAAAAATAAAAACCACTTACCTGCCGCTCCGCTCCCGCTGCCGGCCGCCTTGTTCCTCCTCCTCCTCGCAACCCGGAAGCCGATAGTGGATAAGCCTAAAGGGCACAGGCTCCCCATCCACTCCAGACACTGTTCTCTAGCACGAGAGCAGCGCCAGGATTTGTCTGAGCGGCCTCGTTTGCCGATCAGACGGTGCATGGTGGGAGCCTGTGGGGTTTCTCCAACTCGGCTGTACTATACAGCCGGGTTGGAGAAACATAAGTGCGCATGTGTGTTTGGCTGGCCTGAGATGGCTTGCCAAACACATATGAGCGCTTATATGTGCAGAGTACTCCTCCCTGCCCTGGCCCGGCTCCGCCCCTCCTGTTGGACATAAGTAACTCCGACAGAGATAAATAAAACGATAATAACAACGTGTTATGATCGTTTTATTTATCATCTGCTGGCAGTGGGGCGATGTTCCTCCGCCATTAGGAAGGAGCCGCCCCTGTTTGTCACAGACATGACGGATATTCCGCTTGATGTATTACAAGTGCATTATATCCAATGGCACATGTAATATGGCGGACAGGATGTCTGTCACGTTTGTGACGAGTAACCCATCTGGCAAAATCTAAATCAGGCTCTTTGCTTCTTCCTCAAACGTATGAAAAGTTACTAAAAATGCACGTATTACCGCTCAGTGACAGGCCAATTATTGTGGAGTGACAGGTCACATTTCTTTTGATGATAGCTGAATTTAGATGTTTAAAGAGGTACAACCTGTACCCCGACAGTGTTAACATTGAAAAAAAAATGACTAAATATTGAAGTAATACTGCAATAAAATGCACTGCATTGAGTTGCATAAGTTGCCTTTCTTGATGCATAATTTAGTTAACCCTGCCGCATAATTTGTTCCTCCCTTGCCACATAATTCCAGTGGCCCTGGCTAGTAGGTCAATAGGAAGAAGGAGCCACACCGGGGTGTCAGAGAACGGGTAAGCCCAGGAAAAAAAAGAATTATATAAAACCTGGAGAACTGGGTATAGTGGTGAGGCAAAGGGCTGGCAAACCAATTAGGAACTCTTGATTCCTTTTAGAAGGGAGCTATATAGAAGAAATAATGCCACATCCCAACAGAGAGTTAAGAATAGATAAAATCATTCCACATATTCGTAGTATATAGCTGCTCATACAGCCCTCTTTCCCCAATTGTGTTGCTGCAAAAGGTACCAGATTACTTCCGGTATTAAACGCTGAGGCAGGAGACACACATTGGAGCATTCATGGCCGTGCACGCAGCTACGTTCAGGTAGTTTCCGGCTGCGCGCATTCTTAGTTCCCACAATGCACTGACCTAGCAATATGCCTTGCAGTGACCGGTAGACGGGCACGTTACGTTAAACCCAAGTAAATCCTCATGAAGTCTGTTAAATTCCGCTTACTTGAAGTCTTCGGGGTGGGTGCCTTTTGATTATACTCGTTTCTTCATTTCCCAGCTGGATGTCAAATGAAATGGGCCTGGGCACTAAAATGGTCAAAAACAAGCCGACATTTAATTTTAGTGCAAGGCGGAGTTAATCATTACCCCTAGTGTTTCATTCTTTCAGATTATACTTTAACAAGATGCCATTCAGTGAGCCAAAAGCAGAGGCTAATGTAGTAAACAGAGCACACTGATACCTGTCTTCTCGAGAGACTGATCAGCAATAAAGCCCCCTGATGAGCGACATTTTGTAAATAGTACATATCCTCTATTATAGCCGATTGATTCTTGTAATGCAGTTTAACTTAATTCATTTTGATATTCACCGCTGACAGAGTTTCTTCTAGTAGGGTATGTTATCTCAAACTACACAAATGAATGAGTCATCCATTAAGGCAACAGAACAAAAACAACAGCACTGTAAGGAGCACACAGTCTTATTTACTGTGATACAGTCCAATTAGATCTTTGACTGTATTATTTGAATATGCACTTACAAGGTTGTTTCTTATATGAGGGCATTAAATACAATTTCCATTGACTTAGAGGAGATTTATATGCTAGAAAAGGTAGGCGTATTTAGACAGAGGGGCTGAATTATAGTTTAGTAGACAGGGTGCTCCATCACAAACCTGACGGCGTACCCTGTCTGCCAAACTGACCATCTTCCTGCTCTATTTAGGGTCAGTCTATTTAGGGTCAGGTGGATAGCAAGATTTCCTTTGACAGAGCCCTAATTGATTGCGTTAATGGAAAGCTTCCTCCAAGAGCCCACACATTAGGGGCCCTCGGAGGAAGGGCATTACACCGCCCACCCTCTTTAAGAAGGACAGTGTGATGTCCTTTTTTTGTCAGTCAACAGAAAAAGCAAATAATGACCCCCCACCACACTCAGGGAAAAAACTGGGCGTGGAAGCCATTAGTTTAGGGAGTTTGTTTTTGAGGAAAAAAATGTTATTAGTTTGCTTGATGGTTGTTATAAAATCGATGGTGGACATCCACTAATCTTTTTTACCCTTGAGAGGAACTACCATGACAGTGGTTCTTGTTAAGGTACAGATATCACTGCTGGGCCAGTGGTGATCTCTAAATTTGGTGGATGGTAGTCAGGCAGGGTGGCGGATGTAATGTCCACCCCACGTGATGTGCAGAGTACCATCTTCCAAATTCTAGACATGGCCAAGAGTGTTATCGGCATTTACATAGCAAAACATTGAAAATGTTTTTTTATAAAGGCGTTAAGCTTGCAATAGAAAGTCTTAGGGCCTTATTACAACTTTGGCGGTCCTCCAGCACCAACGCCACCGCGCTGTCCGCTGGAGGACCGCCAAAGCTGTGTTGCGCCCGCCCGTCCGATTACGTTTTTAATACTGGTCGGGCGGGCGGTGCTGTGGCAGTCTCCCGCCGGTGGGCTGTTAGGCTCATAGGAGAGTGTAACATTCGGCCCGCCACTGTGACAGCGCCTGCAGAACGTTCCTGCACAGTGTGGCATGCTAGATTTTCATTTTATTTTATCTATGGACATGAAACAAACTTTCTGCTCTTTCTCTCTCTTTCTGTCTTTCTCTCTTTCTGTCTTTCTCTCTTTCACACACATAAATTGGTCTAAATGCCTGATTGGATAAAGAGTGGATATTTTCAAATATATATCAATGAAAAATAACCTAAAAAGGGCCCAACAATCAAGAATTAGCAAAAAGAAGTAATCGTAGATAATTTTTCATTTTTAGTTTGCTAGTAATAGCAAAAATATTGAAAACTTACTTAATCAGAAATACCTGTAACACATGATGATAATCCGATCAATATAATATGATAAACATATTTCATCAGAAGAAAGCTAAAATATTACATTTTTCAAAGTCAACGAGTGGCTTGTTTGATATAAATAAATGGATTTGAAGTTGAGGCAGAAACCAGTATTGCTTAGCATTGATTACACCAACTTTCCTCATTCATTACATTTAGAAAGCACCCTAAGGGATATTAGTTGATTCATTTACTGTTTCCTGTTTAATAAAATTAGGTATACTCCATAATTTAAATAAATTGTTGCTTCCACACCATGGAATATTTGTTGTGGCTATCCTTATTTCTGGTGTTGATGACCTAATAATTTTCCTTCTGGAGATTAGATTTTTTTCCGTATTTATTAAGGAAATGTAGAATTGATGAAAAATTTTGCACAGCGATGTGAATTAGAAAATAATAGTGAACTTATTTCAAGCTTGTCAGAAAATAAATATTTGCCCAGAAGACCGCTTTGTTTGAAATTTCAGGGAGGTAAAATGGTGTTGGTTATTTTTTAAATCACGTAACATATATTGTTTTCATGAATATGTCTTGACAAACACTGCAATTGTGTATGAAATTGTTTTTCATTTTTCCCATATACCATTTGATGTCAGTGTGAATATGATTGCTGAGTTCTGAAGTATTAAAATATGCCCTTTAAGAACAATGCTTGCTACTTGTCTATAATAGTCTGTCTTTTATTTATCTGCTCGTGGTCCTGTGTGATATGTATTCACCAGTTTATGATCTTTCTCTGTTTATTAGCAAAATTGAAAAATAAAAATGTTAAATTGCCTTTGTTACATTTTTACTAATTTATATGTATAGTCCAGTAGAGTCCACTTCCTTGTTCAAATGTAAAATTTTAAATTATTCTCTTTATAGAAACAAAATGAAATATTTTTGAAGTTTTTGATGGGGATTTAGGTTGCAGTGGATACTGACAAAATTGTTTTGTAAAAAAAAAATTGGGGCGTCATTTGCAACCAAATTAAACAGCTGTGTCATTATAAAACCACAAGGATGCGTCGTATTACCAACAGTACGATGCATCGTGTGCCTTTCCCTGCGCTGGCGCACAATTGGCTGCCATGTGCCAGTGCAGGCACCCTTGCACCATATTGCAAGGGTGCCTGCATTGCGGGGATTATTGTTTTTGTGCAGGAAGGAACACCTCCAAAAACAATCAATTATGGAATTATCCTTTTTCTATGCGTGCTGCAGAATGCAGCACGCATAGAAAGAGGAAGAACGAGGAGAAATAAAAGCATTTTTCCTTGTTGCATCACTCCTAAGCCTGCCCTGGGGAAGCGCAGGATTCTGAACCATTCCTAGCTTTACAAAACTGGGAATGTGTCAGGTTCCATGGATGTTGCGTGTGAACACTCATATCAACACCCATGGAATGCCCCTTTCAGGCAGGGTAATGCGTGAAAGGGGCTCATATTTACAAAGCCATGAAAAGTCACGCAGAGTGACTTTATGTGGACTTGTAAATATGGGCAGGCATACTGGCCACCGGTGCGTCAAAAAAAGTGATGCACGGGTGGCGCAATGGTCATGTAAATTAGGCCCATATTTTATTACGTATTGTAGAAACTGTCAAACAAGTATGTCCAGCATGAAAGCAAGATCATACATGTTAGCAGAGTCTCAGTGCATAAGTTGGCTTTTCAGAGGGAGTGCAGACCGCACGTACATGATAGCAACAAGCATTGGCATAGCCAATAGGTCTCACCTTTTGGATGCCAATGCAGACCTATTAGTTTTGCCATTTTTTTTGCCACACCAGGTTACTGTGACAGGGTCCACCATGAAAGAAGTACACCTGATTCTATATATGGAATCTGAACACTATGGCCCTCATTAGGATGTTGGGCGGACTGCCACCCTCAGGCTGTCGGTGGCGGTCTTTCCGACATCCAGGACAACAGTCCGACACCGGATTTGGATACCAGCGGTCAAAGTACGGCAGGCAGGGGGAAAGACCACTGCCTCTGACAGGCTCAAGGAGTCCGTCGGGGCGGTGGTCGAACAGTAATCCCTACAATGAAGGAGGTGCCTGCGCAGGCACCGCTGTAGGGATTACGATGTCCATTTCCCACAGCCTTTTTATGGCGGTCCCACTGTCATGGACAGGCTGTCAGAAAGGGACTTTGGGGGCCCCTGTCCCCCGTGGGCCACCACTATATGGCCAGAGAAGCACATGTGGTGCCCCCCGAACATCCATGCACCGTGCGGCAGGCACCACATGGTGCCTGGCACACGGTACATGGATGTTTGCAAACATGGCTTTCTCTACTGTGTCTTGTGCTGCAGCCCTTTTCAGGGCCACAGCACAAGCCACAATAGAAAACTGCATGCTTCTGACCTCCTACACAGCCGTCGTATCATAATATGGCAGGTGGGACCGCCGAATGCCGAATGCCATCCCGCAGCGTCCGACCGACATCGTAATGGGGCCCTAAGAGAGTTGTTAATTGCACAATGCATTTGAAAAAGCACTGCATCTGTTCAACATTCTGGGCAAATCATTCAATCTCCTGTGTGCTCATGTAAAGCGCTTGAGTACCTTTGGGTTGAGTTTGCGTTATATAATGGTGTGGGTTCGAGTCTCGTCATCGGCTCAACATTCTGCGCAAATCATTTAATCTCCCAGTGAGCTCATGTAAAGTGTTTGAATACGTTCTGGTCGAGATTGCGTTATTAAATGATGGGGTTCGAGTCTCAGCATCGCCTCATCATTTTGGAGTAAATTATTTAATCTCCCTGAGCGCTCATGTAAAGCGATTGTATACCTTCGGGTCCAGATCGTGCTATATAATGATGTGGCTATGTTGGTGACAGACAGCGCATGGCAACGCAAACATTGAAACAAAAGAAAGACATGACTGCCAATTTCATCACATGATATGCATCCTGAAACAGACAAAGGACAAGTGATTAATTTTCTAATGATGTTACCGTCAATGCCATTCAAGGATATTTACATTCTTGCGCATTATCATAATTTAAACCTTACGTAATCTTTACAGCAGTATTTTCGAATGAAATATGTTTATGTTTTGATGTTCGGTCACTAAAATTTCCAATATAGTATGTTGCCCATATAATCTGCCTGACCTTAAAATGACTGTCTCCCAAGGTAAAAATTGGGGAGCGGAAGTTGCGTAACAGCCAGAGCTGAAGCCTTTGGATTTGAGGGAACCGGGTTCGAATGTCGGCATTGGCTTAACATTCTGAGCAAATCATTTATTCTCCCAGTGCACTCATGTCAAGCACTTGAATACCTTCAGGTCGAAATCGCTCTATATAATGATGTGGGTTCGAGTCTCAGCGACAGCTTAACATTCTGGGCAAATCATTTATTCTCCTTGTGCACTCATTTAAAGCACTTTAATATTTCCGGTCGAGATCGCGCTATATAATGATGTGGCCGCGATGGTGACACATGAACGCGGGAGCCATGGTAATAAAGCGCTGACAAGATCGAGCGCTTATGTGCAGTGCTCTTGAACAAAGGAAAAAGTAGTCCCTTTTACGATTGCTAAAATGGGACAAGTGCAAGAGTACAAGTATTAGGGTGCTGCTCCATGGAAGTAATCAATTGATGAAAAGGTGGGACAAAGTCGAAAGATTAACCACTCAGAAGCAAGGATTTTTAAAGGAAACTGACATAAACAAATGAATAGCAGTGTGCGGGCTGTAAGCCCACAAAGTATATCCAGGAAGTCTTGGAGAGACAGCGCAAGCGCTGTCTAGGCTTGACCTAAAAATGAAGGGGCATATTATCAAGGGCAGTATCGCCACTTTAGCGGCACTTTTTGCCGATAAAGCGGCGATATTTTTATTGCCCTATTAGCAAGCTGTCGCTAACAGCTGTTAGCGACAGCTTAATGGCGATAGCGGCCGTTTTGTTGCCGCTTTGCATGTCAGCGATAATTATCGCTAATGACATGCAAAGTAGGCGTTCCCAACTAAAAGCAACTGCAAACAGTCGCAAACACAACTTCCCCCTATTATCAATGCCCGCGAAGCGATAAAAAAAGTTGCGCTAACCGCGATTATCGCTGGAATTTAACACCTGCTAAAAACTTGACTTACCTATTTTCTCAATGGGAGGTGGATTGTGAGGCTAAGTCCACCATGGCCTATCATCAAGGATTCCCCTATCGCTGGTGTTTTATCGCAGGATTTCCTGCGATATTCTCGCATTTCGCCGCTATCGCTGGATTTTTTATCGCCTTGGAGATAAGCGTTGCTAATAACGCGCTATCTCGGCGATGAAATCCAGCGATAGCTGGTGATAAAAAAAACAGCGCTAAGCGCGCTTTGCGATAATTATCACAAATCGTTGCTAATATGCCCCGAAGTTTGTTTCAAATTAAGGGTGATCTGCTGCACACATCAAACATTTCCAGTAAACCAATAAGCTGGATAGTTTAAAGGCACAATGTTCAGTATATGATATGGCTTGAACCCTTTCATCACCTGCTGGCAACATGTTTTAAAACAGGCATAAGGGACCTCATTTTAAAGTTAGACTTTAATGGAAAATCCTTAGATTTATGGAATAGATTGTAAACCCAGGAGAAAATCCACCGCTGAAATTTCAACCACCGAAGTATAATATGGTGGAGGAAATTCCTGTGGTGCATTCTGGTATTTAATGTAGTAAAACACCCACATTAAGTCTGTTTTCTTTATTGAGAGCTGCTTTTAGAGTGATGTTATGTCTTTTGACAACCACCTCAGAGTGCTACTTTAGCACTGTAGTATTGGCACGTAGAGACATTTGAGACTAATGAGGTCAGCCTAATGATGGCAAGGCAGCCTCCCAGGTCAGCCCATTCAGCAGAAGCCTTTGCATCTTCCTCTAGGCAGAGGATTACCCCCCCATGTTAACAGTTCCCCACATCCCTGGTAGGATCCCACTGCCTTTTATACATCCACTGCTGCAGTAGTTACACAGAACGCATATGAGTATTCCGGGCGGGTGCTATGTTGTTTTGGCACGCTCAGCAATATTTGCGGTTATTCAGAAATAAACCATCAGAGCAGGAGGTTGTTTCGGAAAAATGAAAAACACAAATGTCCAATGCATGCTGAGAGCTTTCTCCAACATGTGGTGGTCATTTGCATTGCATTTTAGCGCCGGGACACTCTTCCTGAGTAGCTGTACGCTCTACAAATGTTTAATTCATTCATTCCAGTTTGGGACCAGCAGGAATATCCCGGGTGGTCATGAACAGGAAAAATCTACATTGGAATGACTGCCCTTATTAGAGCCAGACACTCGATGTACATTGCCCAATGAATTTGTGGGGGATGGTTCAACGTTCAAAGGTTCCCAACCAATGTCAGAGCCCTTCGGGTGGCTCTGCCATCAGAAACCTGGTGCTTCCCTCACCTCCAAAAGAGGCTGGTGAACTACGAGTTTGGGAGGAGTGGGGACTTTGCCAATTTACAGTGGGCTCTCACTTTCCCCAAACTATAAATGAGGCTCCTTCATTTTACAAAATAGAGTTCTGGTGGACATTAATAGATGCATTGGAATACACAACATACCCCAATACATCTTACACTTTTTAAATCTAATGCACTCTAAACTCCCAATGAAACAGATTTGTCATGCGCACACATACACATATATGTTCTCCAAAGAAATTATTAAAGGGAAAATAAGTCTCCTTACTTGAAAGAGGAAATATTGTTCGCAATAAAACAAATACCAGACCATAACCTCTTTCTTTGGCCCTGTTGTGCTGTTTTGCATTGGGTTTCAGCCTTTTGCTCCAGGTGGAGCACTCCAGCCACATTAAGGGCTGATTTTATACCCCCTGGCCTCTCAATTCTGGTTGATTTCTAGAAACTGACTTTTCAACTACTGTCCATCCAATAAGGGAGTACCTATGGCCTGCCTTCCTGCTCTGCTGCTCCTCACAGGAACCTTGAGGCCTCTCCTGCAACTCCAGCACCGAGTTGCTTCCTCCAGCAGAAGTGACTGCACATGACCTCTGAACTGCTCCTCTGTCTCAGCTTCTGGTACTTTTCCTTGGCCCAGAGTCTTCTTCAGCAGCATTCTGAGGTCCTCAAGACAGAATACCATACCTGTCTGCACTCCCCAGGCCTCACCTGCTCCTGTCCGCATGCAGCATGCTTGTGTGTAACAGGAGCCGAGATGCTCTTTTGGGTGTTGCTCCAAACAGGTCTAGTTCTTAGAAGTTCCGAAGGAACCCTCTCCTTCAGGGTTACCCAGCAAGTCTAACCTTCCCTTGTTTCTCAAAGGGAGAGGGAAGGTCATTATTTGCAACCCCCTTACTGCTGCAGCAGGACAGTTCAGCCCCCTTCTAACCCTGCAGCAGTACAGACAGACCCAGTGACTGTGTGCCTGGACTTCAGATCAACAAACTTCAGACGCGATAATTCCAGGCCGGGAGAGACTCAGAACTGTGAGATGCAGAATTTCACCTTAAGATATTGCTCTGGGTGAAATAAGAAAACTTATAATGAGGGCCAATTATCTGTTCAGAAAGTGCCTTACATAACTCAGAGGTCGATCTGTCTGGCTGCTTTTCCCTTCTTAGGGGTCGATTACGATGCCAGTCGGAAAGCATTCCGACGAATTGGTCTCGGAATGGTTTCCGATCGAATCAGATCCGGGAAGTCCGACCGGCCGATTACGATGCATCCGGATGTTTCGGAATACGTTTCGGTCGGACTCCCATTGACTTCAATGGGAGCCTGTGTTCCGACCAAATACACAGGCTCCCATTGAAGAAAGGGGTGGCTGGGGGAAATCGTGCACCCTGTGGCGGGCACCCCTTGGTGCCTGCCACACTGTGCATGGTTGGAAAGGGGGGTCCCTTGGGTATTCCCATGGGCCCCATTTGGAAGGCCCCAGGTGAAGGGGGGCATGCTACGGGACCCCAAAGTCAGATTCCGACAGCTGATCCGAGTCACAACAACCGATTCAGAAAGGCTGTCCGAATCTGACATCGTAATCGCTTGGTCGGAAAGCTTCCGAGTCATTCGGAAACACGGCACGTAGACACACACGATTTGGCACCGAACGACTCGGACTTTCCGAACGTAGTCCGGTTCGGATTCGGAACCTATTCGGAAAGTCCGAACATCGCAATAGGTTGTTCGACAAGGTTTCCGAATCGGTCGGAAACGAGGCTTCCGAATCCGATACGGCAAACCCAAATCCGATTCGGAGCCTTTCCGAACGGCATCGTAATCGACGCCTAAATGTTATTAACTATATTCAAAACTCTGTGTTGGTGATTGGTGGGAGCATTTACAATATATTAGATGAACGTTTGATTGGGGTTTTTATTCGTGAGAAGGAAATTTCAGCTTCATTACTATTAGTGATTTTAATGGGACAGAGACTCTGAGTGATTATCAGTGTAGTAGCAGTGAGAGCAGTCTGAGTGTGAGTTTGAGTGAGAGCGGGAATAAGAGCAGTGTGAGTCTGAGAAAGAGGAACATGACATAGGCCTTAGTTTGGAGGTTCTCCTGTCCGCTCGCCACCTCTGTGCCAACAGGAAGACCTCCAAGCCCATCGAGTGCCTACCTGCCAGATTACAACTGTAATTCATGACAGGTGGGCAGTGCTGTGGCGGTTTAACAACAGGGCTGTATAAGGCTCATAGGTGAGTCGTAACTGGAGACGCTGCCATGCCACACCATGCAGGAACTGGGTTGCAATTCCAGGGGAGCACAACATGTGCCTCCCTGCATGTACCCCCAGGCCCAGTAGCGGCAAGGGGCCCTGTTAGGGCTCCCTTAGTTGCCTCTCTGACACACCCTTTTCATGGCGGACTCACCGCCATGGAAGGGGCAGTGGACGGGCAACTCATATGCATGGCTGTGCGGCTGTGCCGCAGTGGCAATGCCAGCTTATTGCTGTCCCCTTCCAATGCGTGACCGCCGTGGGATCCTGGATCCCCAGTGGAAGCGGCAGTCCTGTGGCAGTCCGACTGCCACACTCTGAATACTGCGGGCGGACCAGCAGTTGTGGCGGGGATCGTATCACCACCACGAGTGGACTGCTGTACTCATAATAAGGCCCTTAGTGTCTATGTGTAATGAGAGTGGGTTGTGAGTCAGGTAGAGCTATTTGTGTGAGTGAGAGGAGTGTGAAGTGAGTGTGAATGTGTCTGAGGGATAGAAGAGTGAGTTGGTGGAGTGTGAGTATGAGAGAGAATGCTTATTAATGGGAGGAGTTTTAGTTTGAGTGGAGTCAGTGTGAGAGTATGGATGAGCATGAATGAGAGAAGTGTGAGCCTGAATGAAAGGGGTAACAGTATGAGAGGTGTGTGAGATAGAGGAGTGTGAATCTGAGGTAGTTTGGAGTGAGAGGAGAGTCTGAGGAGAGTTTTAGTGAGAGTGATTGTTAGACAGAATGGGTTGGGGGATTATAAGTGAGTGTTAGGGGAATGGAGAAGTGTATGGGTGTGAGTGAGTATGGTATGAGTGGAGAGATAATGGAGGGGAGTAAGAGTAGGAGTAGAGTCTGTAAATGTGATAGAGTATCTTTTTGTGTGAGTGACTACTGTAAGCCTGGACATAAGTGAGGGAGGTGTCTGTGGATTTGTTTGCCCATATGCAGAGGTTTGAGGTTGGTTGGAATCAGTGGGCTGTTCATTATGGCCATTTATGGTACTCTGAGGGCATTCTTGTTGACAATCTAGCTATTCCTCAAATATCAGAAGCCAATCTTGGCACAGTATTTTCATTTATGGTGAGATTCAGGCTATCCATGGCATATTAGTGGTCCATCCTCGACACATTTTAGTTATTGTTGGTGACAGGAGTTGGCCTAACGGCTAGGGCGGTCGACCTCGAATCTGGGTTCGAGTCTCGGCTATGATGCTGAACATCCTGTGATTCTGGGCAAATCACCTAATCTCCCAGTGCCTAACAAAAAATGAATGTGTCCTCATGTAACGCAACTGGTGCTATGTAAAGCGCTCTGATACCCGATACCTTCGGGTCACGTTCGCGCTATATAAAACTCCGTAAAAAAAAAAAAAGACATTCCCTTTAGCGCTGCAATAATATTGGCCCATCCTTGTCATATTTTCCATTGTGGTATTTTCTGTTTAAGTTTCATAGGGATTTTATTAAGTACAATAACATTCCCCTTACATTGTATTTAAATCAAGACTATACATCCCACATAAACATCCCAATCAAAACTAAGAAATTTCAGAAACATATAAAAACTTAAACAAAATGCCTCTCATGGGTCAGTCCAAGAGATCCCAAAATGATCCTTCTCTATAGCACGGAGGGCATCGGGGCACTAGGTACAAACATGCACTCCTATTTTTGGGCCTTACTCTTGCCAAAAGAGATATAACTAAAACATGGAAGGCGGAAACTCCACCCCCACTGACGGCATGGAAAAGGGATATGGACCACTGTCTGGGGCTGGAAGTGGCTGTTTATCAGTCATGGGGATGCCATAAGAAGCATTTTAAGATTTGGCAACGATGGGAAGACTACAGAGGAACTGCATTAGAGCTACAAAACCCTCACAACCCTGGCCAATGAGAACCTTAGGGGATGCATGATGGGTTGGGAACCCGACTGCAGGAATCTAATCACTGGTGGTTACCCACAGAAAATATTTCAGGGTTCGGGAGGGGAGGGTGGTTTGGTCGGTGCAAGTTGTTGGTTTTCTTTTCCTATTTCTTACCTGTTCTTTTTTCTTACATACCCGGTGCTTGGTATTCATTATCCACCATGTCGCTCTGGGCAACTTAGGCCATGTGTGCGTACTAAACCTAATAAAATCTGATGTGAAAAAAAAAGACTTAAACAAAATGATATTTAAGAGGTTACCTTACGTTTGATCACAACATAGCTAAGTCATAGAGTTCAATGAATTTGTGCTATGTACCACTAAAGAAATCTAATCTGTTTCTTATGTTTCCAATCATGCCATGTTGAGTGACATGTCATTTTCCCTTTCCAAAAATCAGCTTTTTTGAGGTCATTATAATTATTTGTATATCAAAAACACAAGAGCAACCCATATGTCCATGTGAACTGGGTAATAGCTAGTCAGTTAGAAACAATTGTTCACAAGAAACTAAATTTTAAAGAAAGGTTTATCATTTGTTGCAAATATATGAATTTTCGCAAAGACTCTCTCATGAGCCTAAAGAAAGAGTGATACCATATAGAGGTTTTAATTAATATTGACCTTATGGTTTTTCTTTGATGTTTGTTAATGAAGTAGCCCAAAGATGTATTAGTTCATCAGGTTATTGGAATGAAAAGGATGTCTTTGTGATTCTGATTCAATGTTTCAGAATAAGGACCAGAGTTTTTTCTAGTGCTTTCAAGACTATCCTTATTGGTTGCCGACGACGTTTCGACCCCACTGTGTGTATGGGGGTCTCTTCAGGACAGAGAGTTCTGGGGACTGTAATCCAACTTACAGTCCCCAGAACTCTCCGTCCTGAAGAGACCCCATACACACAGTGGGGTCACAAAGACATCTTTTTCATTCCAATTACCTGTCCTTTAATATAGTCACTTGTGTTTTATTACATGTTGGTTATGGTCACTTCACTGGGGTCACATAAGTCACATAAGTCACTTTTTTCTAACTTTTCTATAAATGCGCAAGCATTACCAATATATGTTGTGTTATGGAGTAGTTGTTTTTTTAAATACATTTTTTTGTGTTTAAATATAAATGTCACTCACTTTGGCTGAAGTGAGTATGAACTAATACATCTTTGGGCTACTTGATTAACAAACATCAAAGAAAAAACCATAAGGTCAATATTAATTAAAACCTCTATATGGTATCACTCTTTCTTTAGGCTCATGAGAGAGTCTTTGCAAAAATTCATTTTTGCAACAAATGATAAACCTTTCTTTAAAATGAGTTCCTTGTGAACAATTATAATTATTTGGCCCTGCTGTCTTTTAGAGGGTTTTGAGATATACTCTCTTTGCAGCAGAGCAGATTACAATTTTCATATAATTAATTACTTCTTGTCTTAGGACCATACCAATATTATTCAAAATTCCCATATCTTGGAACAAGAACACAGCAATTACCCACTATGTTTTCACACTTCCAATGCTTATCTGATCCCAACATTTCAGCCTTTTCATTTTCTTCAGTGCTCAATGCAACTCTTTTCGCTTTTTCTTTGTTTAGAATACATTTTTATTAGTCATTTAAGGTTAAAAAATTTCACTCATCAGAGAGATGGAGGGAGACACCTATTCCCATTACACACTGCCTACCACATAAAAACAAAATAGTCTGGTTGCCCTCCTTTTCGGGTGGCGTGTAACCATCAACAGAGCATTTCCTCCTCGTAGTTGTCGTTCCCAAAAGTTCCAGCAGTAGTCATCTAAAAAAAATAGGAGTAGGGAGTGTGGTAAGCGCTGAAGTGATAAGGACTCTCGAGCGATGAGTCTGTCCAAAACCCCTGATTGTGGTGGAAAGTGGGCAGGATGTTGCACCACGCACATAACCACGAGGAATAACTGAGTAGTGTTTATCCAGTTGTAAGTATCTTGAAGAGGTGCAAGGTGGTATGGCTGGGCAGAGAGACACAGAACAATGCAGTCTAAAGGTGGATCAACCATCTTGATACTGCAGAGAACGACAGAACTAACCAAAATTTTGCAGTTACGTCAGTAGTGCTTATTGAAACACACGGTCAGAACCCCAAGTGCACCAACAACAACACAACTGATGATGGGGCATAAAAGATGAGAAGAGGCATGATGGTGTTCCTTGATGTAGGGGTTTGAGATGCCTCCTGCCATAGGCTGTACTACTAAGCATAAAAAGGATGCACCAGAGGAGTATTAAAGAGGATTGCACCATTGGGTTCTCTAACTATCTGTGTAGCCTTTGAAGAAAGAGAACATGGTGGAATGGCTTGGCAGGCTCCTGTTGACCTAGGAGAACAGATCCCAATGCAGAAGCTCAGGGTAACAGAGATAATAGGGGAGCCATTAACATGTGTGTCCTGCTGTACCTACAAAGAGGGCAGATAGCATCAGAAAGCAACACAATCTTCAATACTGTTGAGACAGGACCAGGAGAGTGGAACTAATACCACAGCCAAGACGGAGGCACATCTGCTACCTAGGATTCCGCAATGGAAAGAAGAAACAACTCCCCTCAGCAAAGACAACTTGTTGACATGCCTGTCAAATTTTAAGAGAACTTGAGTAGGACATTTGCAGAAGACTAACAGGAGGTAAAATCTGAGATGACGACCAGAATGAACATGATATCCAAAGAAATCCAGGCAATTGGTGAGTGAGTGAGTTCAATAGGGGCACTATGTCAACTGTGTAATCGACCATGACATTACGACAATGCTGACTGCAATGGTGGATGACCTCAAAGCATGAGACTAAATCCAAGGATCTTGAAGAAAGATCAAGACGGGTAAGAACTGAAAAAGGATTGCCAGGGTGTCAGCAGAGGGGGTAATATAGACAAATACTGCACAAACCTGTTTTGTCACATCCGGACGCTGGGTACAGACTGTGTAATCTCCATAATGAGGGCTCATAGAGTGGGATCGCCAAGGAAAGAATTAGCGGCAAGGCCAAGGGGCATACTAGCTAAGCAGGTCTCTACTCAATTGGAAGATAGAATACTGCAAGAAGTGAGTAAGAATGAAACACTAGAATGCAACGTTAATGTCCTCCAACTATTCCATCTCTGAACACCCTGAATAATGATTGGGAAGCTCAAAAGCTGGGACTCAAAGAACCATGTGATAACACATCCTAAAAATGGCAGATCAATACTGAATATAGCAACTAACAGATCTGCAAAACCAAGCCAGAATGAAGAACTTCCCATGGATCAACAGGAAGCAAGATGGAAATCGAGTCAGAGTAGCAGGGGAAAATGATGGGGAGGACAGTCACTCGATAAAAATGGAAAAATCTCACCAGGACACAAGGATCATAGGTGAAGGTGAAGGTGAAAAAATATTGCTTGGTTAAAGTAAAATGCACAATTTGAGTGGCACACTTATATAACTCAAGAAAAGTTAAAAGTATTTTCCAAGACTGGAGGGTGAGAGTGGTCTAGCTACTAGTGCAGATTCAGCAATGGACTCATTTTATATCTATTCCTGACTGTGTTTCAAAGTTGTTATGTCTGAGTTTGGGGGTGTATGGACGATATTGTGAATGTGGAGTAGAAGCAGGAGTGGGGAACCTGATGCCAAGGAGGTTTGTTCATGTTGTAGAGGGCCTACAGGTATGGAGGGAAAGGATGACGATAATTACCCTATGTTTAGGTGGTATGGTAGATCTGGAACGTAAGGGTTCTGAATTCCCCAACTAAATGGCAGACAATTTGGTGAGTGCAGTTTTCAGAGTCTCCTGATGTTGTTTGCCTACCTCTGAGCTATTTGGTCACCAAATATACAAAATTAATTACACACAGAACATACCTAAGACAATTTTTCATGTCAGCCACATAGAAAGTCTGCTGGGTGGTGGTCACCTTCCAGGGGACCTTACGTTTGAAGCAGAGGAAGTCATTATAGGAAAGTATGTGATATTTGGTACAATGTAGGTTAAGGGACTTGTGCTGGTTACCACTTATGCCCCAAATTCTAATCAGGAATCATTTAAGAAGGAGGTCATAGACATTGTTAGGGATAAAGGGTCAGGGAAGATGATGTAGCTAGAGGACTTAAATGTAATATCAAAACACAACTAGACACATACCCACAAGATAGGTACACAAGCGGTGGAATTACTCATGTGATGATTTGAGCTCTCTTTGACCTGGACCTGCATCATGTATGGATGGATATCCACCCAACTCAGCATGAATAAATCTTTTTATAGCATAACCCTAGGACTTACACAGGGATAGACATGATATAGTGTCCCAGTATGCTAGCTCGAGCCACTGAAAAAGTGGCGCTGAGTCTCATAATGGTATCCAAGCATCCTCTGGTTACATGGGAATGGTTTAGAGGACACCTCAATATAGGAATATGCCCTGGAGGTTTGACAGCTCTATCATAAAACATAAATTGCAAGAGAATATTTTGGATTGAAATGCAAAAGTATGACCCATTTGTCCAAATTATGAGTTTTATTATTAGGGCTAAATGTATCTCTATATTAGTAGAGCAACAAATAACTAGGTAAATAACCAGAAAGAAAATAGAAGGAAAGTTAAACACCTAGAACAGAAATATACAGAAAAAGGACAATAAAAACCCTGCAGGTATTTGGGCAAAATATCGATTTAAAAATATCGAGGCACAGTAATATTGAGTTTTTATTACCGTGCTACACAAATATCATGATGCAGGAATATCGTTGACAAAAATATAGCTTTTTAAGGTAAGTAATATCAGTGTCAAAAATATCTATGGGCCTGATTACGATGTCGGATTGCGGTCTCGGGACCTACCGACCTCTGGTCAGCGGTCCCGACACCACTATTACAATGCGACCACACATGGTGCGGTTGCATACTCCCATTTCTCTATGGGAGCTTGTGCTGCGGCCCTAAACCGGCCGTAGCACAAGCTCCCATAGAGAAATGGGAGATTCTGTTAATCCCTGCAACGTGTGGCAGGCACTTCATGGTGCCTGCCACACGGTGCAGGGATTAGCAGGGGGGCACCATAGGTGCCCCCTCGGCCCCCAACCAGAGGCCCACGGGAGAAGGAGGCCCTGCTAGGGGCCCCCAAAGTCCGTTTCTGACATGCTTTCCATGTCGGAAAGCCCGACATGGAAAGCCTGTCAGAATCTGACATCGTAATCCTGACGGCGGAAAGGCCGTCCTTAGGGATTACGATGAGGCCTCCGACTGGACGACGGGCTCATTGAGCCCGCCGGTATCCCGCCGGAATGACCAGTCGGTTTCACTTTCAACCGCCTGCATTGTAATGCGGTGGTCGGAAGTGAAACTGACGATGTGACTCGGAAAGCCTCCGACCTGCGGTCAGACGCTTTCCTAGTCACATCGTAATCAGGCCCTATGTTGTTAATATCGTTTAAAAAAATATTGCTGTAAGGAATATCGTTTTTTAATTATCTTTATGTATTTTAGTATATGTTTTACTTGTATATGTTATAAATTGTTTGTATAATTATTGTTAATATTTTTAAATATACATTGTAAATTTTTTGTTGTTTTTAAATGTAGTTTGATTAAATGTAATTTTTAGTGTCGTAGCAGGTTGTGGGATTTGTAGGGGTACAGAGGGAAGCAAATTAATTAGAATTCATTTGAATTATTACTAATTATTTAATTGATAATTAATTATGTAAATTGTGTAATTAACTTGTTTTTTAAGTTGCGAATTGTGGGGTTTGTAGGGGTAAAGGGTGGGAAGTTAATTAATGTTAATTTATTAATAATTAATGTTAATTATTATTAATTATTTAATTGATAATCAATTATGTGACGTGTGCCATTCATTTTTCTTTTTATTTGTAATTTAGGTGCAGGGTTTGTAGGGGTAAAGGGTTGGAAGTTAATTTTATTTAATTATTATTTTTTAGCTAATATTATTTAATTGCTAATTCATTATGTAAATTATATAATTAAATTGTTTTTTAAGTTGTAATTTAGGTGCGGGTTGGGGATTTGTATGGGTAAAGGGTGGGAAGTTAAGTAATTTTAATTAATTAATACTTTTTAATTGATATTAATGATTCATTTGATAATTAATTATGTAAATAGTGTAATAACATTTTTTAAAGTTATATTTCAGGTGTAGATTGTTGGGTTTGTAGGGGTGCAGGGTGGAAAATGAATTAAGTAATAAAGTATTGATAATTATTAATTATTTAATTGATAAATATGTAGATTGTAAAATTATCATGTTTGTTACGTTATATTTTTGGTGTGTATTGTTTAGTTTGTAGAGGAATAGGGTGGGAAAATATTTAAGTAAAAATAACTTTAAAAATCATTTATAGATTTATAAAAAAATGTTTTATTTATTACTTATTATGTTAATTGTGTTATACATTTTAAAATTCAATTACATTTTAATAGTTGGCTGTTATGTTTGTGGGAATATAATGTGGTATTTTAATTAAATTATTAATATTTGTTTTAATTAATAATTATTATTAAATTTTTAATACTTATGTAATTTGTTTAATTTTTGTTAAAATCTAGACGTATAAATTTTATATTTAGAATTTTATATTTTGGGGTATTTGATTGAGTTGTCAAAATATGTGATTTGTTTGAAGTGAACTACTCTCTCTCTACGGTTGCACAGACCTGGAGTGGGAATAGTTAATTTTACCCATTAGGTGTCCAATGCTTTCCCTACTGTTGCACCGAATGAAATGGGAATAGTAAGTTTTACCCCTCCTGAGTCCAACGTTTTCCCTACAGTTGTCAGACTTGAGTAGGAATAGTAAATTGTACCCCTCCTGAGTCCAAAGCTTAACCTACTGTTGCACAGAGTGGAGTGGGAATAATAGATTTTTCCCCTCCTGAGTACATAGCTTTCCCTACTGGTGCACAGACTGGAGTGGGAATAGTAAATTGTACCCCTCCTGACTCCTACGCTTTCCCTACTGTTGCACAGAATGGAGTGAGAATAGTACACTGTACTCCTCAAGAGTCCAACTCTTTCCCTACTGTTGCACAGGCTGGAGTGGGAATAGTAAATTTTACCCCTCCTGAGTCCAACGCTTTCCCTACTGTTGCACAGACTGGAGTGGGAATAGTAAATTTCACCCCTCCTGAGTCCAATGCTTTCCCTACTGTTGCATAGACTCGAGTGGGAATAGTAAATTTTACCCTCCCCTGAGTCCAATGCTTTCCCTATTGTTGCACAGACTGGAGTGGGAATACTAAATTTTACACCTCCTGAGTCCAACGCTTTCTCTACTGTTGCACAGACAGGAGTGGGAATAGAAAATGTTATCCCGCCCGAGTCCAACGCTTTCCCTACAGTTGCACAGACTGGAGTAGGAATAATAAATTTAACCCCTCCTGAGTTTAACGCTTTCCCTACTGTTGCACAGACTGCAGTGGGAATAGTACATTTTACCCCTTCTCAGTGCAACGCTTTTCTACTGTTGCCCAGACTGGAGTGGGAAGAGTAAATTGTAACCCTCCTGAGTCCAACGCTTTCCCTACTGTTGCACAGACTGGAATAGGAATAGTAAATTGTACCCCTCCTGAGTCTAACTCTTTCCTTTCTGTTGTATGTATTGGAGTGGGAATAGTTTATTTATTACTCCTAGAGTTTAATAGTTTTGTTAAAATTGTTTAAATATATATTATTATTATGTGGTTGTGTATTTAATTTTTCTATTTTTTATATATATATAAATGTATGGAATTTTTAAGATAGTTTTAGTAAAACATCATTGTTTACTGATTAGTTATATGTATAATTACATTGGCAATTTCTTTAACGTTTTTGCATTTCATTAGTAATATATATAAATATATGTATATATATATATATATACTTGTTATATTAGTAAATGAAAACAAAATTAGAAAATTATAATATAAATTAAAAATAATATTGTTTAAACAGTTTTACATGATATATGTGTAAATGAACATACACACATACATATATATGTGTGTGTTTGTTTAAATGTGTATAATTATATATATATTTTTAAATATTACTTGAACATTTACATTATATTAATGTTATTGTATTGTAGTTGCATTTATATAGCTCTCACTACCCCTGACGAGGCGTTGAAGCACTTTTTCGGTAAGTAGCACGCTACTCCGAAACCCATAAAGGATTAGTGGTGAATTAGTATAGTGAAAAACGAAAGTAATTTGAGCGGTGGATATGTTACTCAGTTATTTGGATTGAGAAGGATAGTGGAGGGATAGAAGAGGGAAAAAGGTTTGCATTTATATAGCGCTTGCTACCCTTGATGGGGTGTTGAAGCGCTCTTTCGGCAAGTAGCACGCTTCTCCGGGACCCATAAAGGATTAGTGGTGAATTAGTATATTGAAATATGAAATTAATTTGAGTGGTGGACATGTTAGTTTGTTATTTGGATTAAAAAGGATAGTTGAGGGATGTTTTGGTGCTCATAGCAGTAGGAGAAGGCTTGGGATGAGTAAAAGGGAGATGGAGGGGGAAGAGTCAGAGGGAAGGGATTAGAAAGGCCTGTTTTGGGGGATTGGAATAGTAAAAGAGGTATGAGATGATGCAAGGGTGGTAGAGTAGGGAAGAGTCTATAAAGGGTTGTTTTGGGGATCATAGTAATGGTATGGGGTTTGGGATGAATGAGAGAGTGGAGGTAGAGGATATATTGATAGAGGTATAGGGTGAGAAATAGGGTAGTGCATTGGAAAGAGTAGTAGAAAGAGGTTTGAGATGAGTCAGAGAGTTGAGGTAGAGAATATATTGAGAGCGGTATAGGGTGAGAAATAGGCTAGTGCATTGGATATGTATGCTGAATTAGACAAAAAGTAATAAATATATAGATCCCTAAGTACATGGAAGGTATATAGATGCATAAAGGAAGGTAGTATATGTAGATTAAAGATGCATTAAATAAACTCCGGCTTTCAAGTGTTGTTGTACTTTAAATTAATTTTATTGATATATAAATATTTTTTTTGCAATTTAACAGTGAAGCAATTATAGATAAATAGTTATGATAAAAGATTTACTTATTTATGCAGTCACGTATATACATGTTAAAAACATTGAATAATGTAACTATCAGTAATATGTACATTTGTTAAGCAGAACTAACTAATATCTATATTTTTTAATCTGTTAACATATTTAGGATTTACTACTTTTAACTATGTATATGTTAAAAAACGATATTTTTGTTTATATTTTTGGGATATTAGTGTAAAACGATATTTTTTCTGATATTTTTTACTTACCGGTATATGTAGAGGAAAACAATATTTTTGTGCTCGATATTTTTGACACAATATTTCTGTTGCACGATATTTCTGGTTTTGATATTATGTCAGTAAACCGCCCTGCTCTAAGTGGCCAAATTGATCTACTGCTATCAAAACGCACCAAAAGAGCATTGCTCCGAATTTTATATTTGTTTTATTGGGAAGTGTAAAATTAAAATTTCATTCAAATTATATACTGTGATAGGGATACAAAAGACAAAGATTCAATTACATTTAATATAAACTCCAAGATTAGATTACCACAGTTAATAAATCCATTGGGCTAAAGGTCCCTATACCTTTTGGCCTCTGTTAAGTGCTGCTTCCACCTTACACTGATATAAGGTATTTTCTATAGGAAAATAGGCCAGACATCGGGCTCCCCATTGATAAAATGTAGGCAGCTGTGGGTCTAGCCATCTTGATACTAAACCAATCCCAGCAGTTACAATAGCCACATACACCATTTCATAGTGTACAGATATTTTATTCACAATATTATCCACACCAAGCATTATAAACTTTGGAGAATCAACAAACTGTTTTTAACTAATAAACCCAAAAAGCCAAAACTTCCACCTCAGAATAATTGTAGAATAGGACAACCAGCATGCACCTGTACTATATGGGAGCCAGGTCAAGAGCACATGGGACAACAGTTATTGATTTAGCTGCCCCATTAAAAAAGTTTGACTGGAGTGTAATAAAGATTAAATAATGTCTTATAATGTTGAATTTTCAATTTGGTGGAAAGCAATAGGACATTTCCCATATTTACAGCCTCACACAGATGTGTTGAAGATACATTAGTCATCGAAAGAGTGACGAAATGCACACCATTCTTCACGGAATTTCATTCCAAAGTTAACACATTACTTGAACTTTCTGCGTGCTGTCCGAAACTTGTGGTCTGCCTAAAAGAGCCACACGCTTGCAAATGCATCAAAAGGATAGGAGCGACGTCTCACTCCTGAGTCGGACGCACAGCTGGACCTTTGACAATAACAAAGGTGTCACCAGTTATTTAATAAAAAATCAACTTTATTCACTGTATTCCATATGTTCTTTGCTATTAAATCCATTCTTATTTTGTCACATGGGAGACGTTATATATGTAAACGTTTCTAATGCGGCAGCATGCCGATCCGGGCTTTTATCTGCAGCACGAACATACATTCAAACATCCTCTGTAGTGGTTGTTCATATGCCCAATGCATTTCGGGCCTTTCGTGGCCCTTCATCAGGGGGTCACTACAATTTAAAAAAAGATCCACATTAGTTCATACAATTAGGTTTCGGTGCTATAAAGTTGTTAAAAAATACATAATCTCATTTGCGCCTATGTTTTTATAATATCACCATCGTCCACGTTTTCCCTCTAATCGCGTAACCACGCGTATAAACACAGTGCCCGAAGTGGTTTTTCAACACCCTCAACCCCGCCTTTTTTTTATTAACACCCACAACATTTATTCACTAGCTATTTTCCCTCATCTCGTGCTGAGCGTATGGAATACAGTGAATAAAGTTGATTTTGTATTAAATAACTGGTGACACCTTTGTTATTGTCAAAGGTCCAGCTGTGCGTCCGACTCAGGAGTGAGACGTCGCTCCTATCCTTTTGAAGATACATTAGTACCTAATGCGTTACTCCAGTTTACTGCTTGGGTGTCTAAATCATGCTTATTAAATTCAAAGAATATTCTGTAATAATTCTTAGGGCCTAATGACGAGTTTAGCGGTCTTACAGCGGGCCGCCATGCCAGCGCCCCACTGCAAGACCACCAAACCCGGAGTCTGACCGCCCGCCGGATTAAGAGTATAATCCTGGCGGGCAATCCTGCGGCGGTGGCCCCACGGTAGCACCTTTCTAAGGCTCATAGGAGAGCCTTCAAAAGGCACCGCCATAGGAGCGCCACAGCCCGTTTCTGCACAGACGGAAATGTACAATGTCGTGCATTCCTTTCCGTGCAGGTATAGGGGGTGCAAAAATACGGGGGGCACACTATGTGCTCCCCTGCATGAACCCCCATGCACAGAGGCATCAGGGGGCCTTGTATGTGCCCCCTGAGTTGCCTCACCGCCATCTTTTCCATGGTGGGGCTCACCGCAGTAGAAAGGGTCGCAGTGAGGCCACTTATAATATGCTTGGCGGTGCAGCAGCGGCACCACTAGCATATTGCTGCCTCAAGGATCCCAGCGGTAGCAGCCGTCCAGTGGCAGTCCAAATACCGTACTTGTAATACGGTGGGTGGACCACCAATCTGGTGGTCCACGGACTGCCACCACGGGTTCTGCAGTCCCATGAACTGGCGAACTTGTAACCAGGACCTTATCTTTTGATTTCTTGGAGTAACCATATTAGAAACTAGTGAACAATAGGGCGTATTAGAGTGATTACTATGACTTTTTGGTATAAACTTTCTAAATAGAAGATATTTTAAAAATGATTCTTTTGGTAATCAATATTTCTCTTGTAGTTGAGCAAATTAATATATTGCGGTTTCATCACATTTCCTTCTAGCATTTTGCCAAATTCTGGTATGCCCATCTAAAAAAATTGGGAGTAAAGCATGAGAACACTACAACGGGGTATAATAATTATATAAATTGATATCGACTGCGTTACTCCATATCTTCCATAAATATGAGTAAATGTATCTCTCTAACAGCAGAACACCAATTAACTGGGGAAATAACCAGAGAGAATGTGGAAGGAGAGTTAAAACACCTACAACAGAAATATATAGGAAAAAAGGCTAATAAAAGCCCTTCAAGCAATAGGTGCTCTGAAGGGCCAAATTGACCTGCTTTTATGAAAATATACCAAAAGAGACCTGCTCTGACTTAAACAACAACAGGGATAAGACTAGTTTGCATATGGCTCGGTCCAATCTGCATTGGCATGCTAGGCAAAAAACGATGGATTGGGATGTTGCCTGAACGGTTGCCAGTGGTTATAATTATTTTAATCATTCCATCCATCACCTTGTTCTTTTTGCTTCCTTAATAGCGATCATTAGAAGAGATTCCTGTCTATGGCGCCATCTCTATCTGTCCTGGACTGGTAGGATAGTGACGCTAAAGATTAATGTATGACCTAGGCTGCTAGACCTGTTTCAGGCACTACCAGTCAGCATGACCAACCGTGATCTGGTGGACTTGCAATTAGATTATGGAGTTAAGCGTCTGTCAACATACTGTTCAGAGTACCATGGGATAAGCTGGAGCTACTGGGCCCAACCGTGCTGGATGAGGCCTTTTAATTCTGATGTCCCGGGGCCCGACCTACTATGGATCCTGAAAAACTGGACCATGTACCTCTTCAGCACTTGACTCTCAGTGGTAGCATGGGTTGAGCAGTCCAAGGCTTCCCAGGAGGGGGCAAGGGGAGGTAGACACAGGGGAGTGAACACAGGCTCACAACTTAGAATACTCTAAGCAGCATCAAACAAGCATTGGCATAGCCAATAGGTCTCGCTTTTGGGACCTTTTAAGTGTTTAGCCAGAGCTATTGGATTTGCCAATGTCTTTCAGCTATGTAGCTGGAACACTCTCACCCTGCATGTGAGCCGTTGTGCTTAATAAATCCCTAAAACACCACATACCTGACCAAGTGAGTGTGAAGAAATAGCTACACAATGAGAAAATCTGGTTTATGCCACCCCAGGCTTACAGCCAGTCCTTAAAGAAGCTGTGATTTCAGTTATTGTCATCAAGTATTCTTGAGCAGGCGGGCACTCGAGTACCTACCAATGCTAACATACATAACGCACTCTATACAACCCAGCTTTCAGGTTTTTTTTATCTTTTGTTAGTTTTATATGGACATTTATATTCTGTTCATGGCAAATGCGCTTGTGATTCCTAGCACACGGTTTAAAAATATTAATTAATTATTGAAAAAAAAATCTGCGAAAAGGTGATGCCCGTTTATAGCAACCAGTTTGTTTATTATAGAAGATAATTGAAGCACAGAAAGGAGGGGTTTTCCTGACTTTCGGAGAGTTGCTCAAGAAAGGTCTATGCAGGGTGCACTTCTTGATATGAGTGCCTACCAGTACTCACGTGTAGAGCTGTACCGCCGGGGACACTTGAGAGCAAGTTGTGAGCTGACTTGCTTCCATTGTGTAAGAGTACATCAATTCATGAATTTTCGCACAGTTTCAATCCAAGACCCACAATTGAAAGTAAAAAAACCCAAATCTCTCCACCTTGGAACGTGTTGACAAAGAGTTGACAGGAAACATGCAGCTGTGGGCGCTTACCGGCTCTCCCAGGTTTGGCGTTTGGTTGGTACCCACTCCTTCGCCCCCTGCGAGCTCTCGGAAAGGTTTCTGCTCTGTCCTCAGATGTTAGCTGTGTGAGATAGGACACCACGCACTGAATGCACCAATGGAAAGGGTGCAGTCAAAGAAAGACTACACCCGTAGAGACAATGTTAGAAGAGATACAGCGTGCACCAAAGAACAACACAAACAGAGAATGCGCACATAGAGCGAATGCCCACTTGATGAGACCATCAGACCATCGACCTGTCCACTTTAAAGAAGGGTGTTGGCCTTTAAAGTGGGCATAAAATTATTTGAAAAGTGCAAACATTTTTCTGACTAGTGGAGAAAAATAATTTAAGTCTTTTTTCTATTGAACCTTTTTTTGTTGTTATTGCTCTGCCTTCCTTAGAAAACTGTTGACAGAGACTATTTAATTCTGGATTTCACTTAAGCGGGTGTTCATCTAGACTTGTGTTGCCTCTGTTGCAGGTTACTTAGGGTGACTACAACAATACAAACCTGCAGGGGTGCCATTGTCGCTTTCGGGGCTTTATCTTGTGGCCTACACATCCATGAAATCACTTCAGTTGCCTACAGCCCAAATCGTAAATGCCAGAGCGACTCACAGGTTGGCCTCGCTTCCCCCTTTACTAGGGCATGCATCCTTTTAGTATTGTGCACAAACCTGTCCTTGATGCGGGCTGTCCAATTCTGTCTAGTGCGTTTGTTAATTGTGTTTAGTTATTAATTAAGTCTGGCTATATATGCTCACTGCTGCTATTTATTATATGAACTAGAAAACCCGAACCTGTTTAGACTTGTGTTGGCCACCTACCTGATTTTATATTTACTGTGTGACTTCCAGCTGTGTCTATATAATTGACCCATTGTCCAGAATGTTTTTATAGTTACTGCCCAGAAGTTGCCTCCATATACGTGGCCACCCTAAGGTTACTGCCTGCCTTGACTCCAAAGGCCGCTGTCCAACACTGCCTAAAACAGTGGCACAGGTGCCATTCACTTTGACTTACACGGCTCCTTCACTGACGCTTCCTCTTCCTTCGCCGAGGGAGTTAATGTGCCAGGAAAGTACCTGATTGACGGCCATTTCCCAGGACTGGCATCATTGCGCAAACAGTACATTTAATTGCCTTTGTGCGCGTGTCAGCCCATGAGTCTGCCAGTGCGTCTGTGCGTGCCAGCCCCGGGTTGTTGTTGGGATAGGTCCGCCTTGCTCCATCTGCACCGGTTGCCAAGGAGACGGCTGCGTGGCAACCGGCTCTCAGAGGCTGGAAGCCGTGTGCCGCTGGCTGAGCCGCTCTCACTCTCCTGCGGGCTTCATGCTTGCTAGATGGTGTGCGAGCCGCCCGAACACACAGGCAGTCCCCCTGAGCGTGTGCTTGCTGTGCGGCGAGCTGCTGTGTGGAGTTGCTGGCAGCCACTGGAAGGAAAGATCTTCACCGATAAAATGGGCTTCGTGCAACAACAACATGCGTGGCACCCGTGCATATTAAATTAAGTGGGCGCCGTGATCATGCGCGGCGCCCGTGCATTTTTTAAACAAGTGACGGGCTGCTTGTACAATGAAATCGCGTATCGTGCACTGAATGTTGCAGGCAAGCATGTCATGCCTGCAGTAGTAAAAACTCATTAAAGAAAGTAGTGCTTACAAACTTAAAAAGACATACTGAGTAACAACCGAAGTAAAGGGGCTAGTAGCCATGAGAAGCTACAAATGAAGACAAGGCCGTACTAAGGAGGGACTAACAAGCCAATTACTGAATCAGAAGCCAGCATTTACAAAGGACAAAGACACAAGCCAATGAAAAATATGGGTGGGGCTTCTCTTCCATACTCCACTACAGCAAGTCTCACAGAGCAGCGCATGCACGCTGACTCAGGCTCGACCTGAAAATTATTGTTCAGTCAAATACTTGCTTTTATGAAAAAAAAATGCATTTATATACGAACACAAAGTAAAATATGATATTCACAAACACATACTGTAGGGGTTATTCCTCATTCACTATAGATGACATTCAGGTTAAGCCCACTAGTAGTGCGAGTCTCAGAATTCCCACTCTGACTCTTTATGAAAGTCAAAAGTGTTCCAACACTGAAGCGCAGTCTGGCAGACAAGTTTCACTGAGGCCTGTAAATCAGTCTTACCCGCACCAGCAGGATCCAAATGACTGGAGTCTCTGCACCTTTTGCTGGGTGCTGAAGCTGCAATGACTGCCTCCGGTAAGGTACGTTCCTCAGAATCCTCCCCACAGTTGGGGAGGGGAGGGCGGGATGCTCATGGTGCTGGTCCTCAATCATGGCTTGAGACTGCTCAGGTCACCACAGCGGCCTCACTCCTGATGACGGTCTCGACCAGACCATGCTCCTTGCCTTGTCCTGGTAGTCCCCTGTCATATGGGGTCTCCGTTGTTCCTCTGTACATGGATTATGGGCTGATGAGCACAGCAGTGATCTTCATGGCGGCCCCACCTGGTATGCCGGGTCACCGACTTAGCTCAGCCCCTGGGCTATGGAATGACCGGCTCTGTAGCGGTCTTCACAGTGAACCCACCTGGCATTCGGGGTTGCTGACTTGTAAACTGCACACTGTTCGGTGCAGTAATGTTTACAATTCACTTCATGGCAACCCTTCCCTGGCATACAGGGGTTGCTAACTTTCCCCTGCACAATGGCCACAACCCGATCGGTGCATCAGTTGTCTCCCCACATCTCGCTATAGGGATCAAATCGTCAGGATTCCCCACTGGATCTCGCACCTTCCAACATTCTCCTCTCCTTCACAGAGAATATGTGTCTTCATAAGCAGGCAGGCGCTGGTGTTTTAGGCTCCAGGGGCAGGTGGTCTTGAAGTCCCTGGGTGATGTCCTTTCACCCAGTTGGGAGATTGGCAGGGCTTGGCCCTAGTCCTGGCCATAGACAGAAGTCTTGCAGAGCATTTCCTCCTCATAAAGCCCAACTGGCTGCTTCACAGTTGAAAATTGTGGGGACCTCAATCTCCCCTTCTTATTGTCCATTTCCAGACACCACAGGCCAGATTTACCAACATTTTGCACTGTTCTATCAAAAATTTGAGACAGGGTTTTGCATAAAAATTTAACACAATTTGAAAGCAGGCATCAAAAGTAGAAATGTTTTCATTTCTCCTTTCTTTTCTGACTTTGCATGTGTGCTGCACTGTACAGCACACATAGGGGTCGATTCCGATTCGGGCCGGAAAAAGCACCGACCGACTCGGAGCCGGAAAAATTACCGACCGACACGTACCAGTGGCGCCCGACACGCCAAGTACGATGCAAGCCGCGATAAATCCGACCGACACGTCAGGAAACCAAGCCGACCGACCGAGCCGCTCGGAAAATAGCAATCCGGCCGGAAAAACACGCGAATCCAACCGACCGACACGCACCCGGAACAAATCCGACCGAATCGTACCCGCCAACTCCAACCCGCAAAGTACGATGCAAGGCGCGAAAAACACGACCGAGTCGGACGGAGGACAAGCCGTACGACCGACACGCATAAAAAACCGAGCCGAAGCAACACAATACACCGCGACCGACGCGTACGCAGCATACAAAACTGCACAAACACAGCGTGAACGAAACGGAAAACACCGTACGAGACCAATGCAGGGTGCGACTCGGTCACAAGAACGTTTCCAACATACACAAACAGCACAAAGGAAAAATCAACCAAAAAAGGCCAAACAAGCAATTACCAAGCCAATAAATACTGGGGGTGGGGACAGAGAACAAAGACACACCCACAACTCCACCTATATAAAGGACACAAATCACTACCATGAGCCTTTGCAAATGCCATTCCACTGCCAGCACCCAAGAGAAAGCAACCACACACCCACAGCTCATCCCTCACACAAGCCACACACCAGCAGCACACCAACAAATACCTACCTCACATACACCCAGCACAACACACACCCACACACCCTCACCTGCACACCAACACACACATCACCCACCATCACCACCCATCACCATGCCCCCCAAGAAGAATCACAAGTTCCTAGATTGTGAATTGGAAGTCCTGGTAGACGAGATCCTCAGGGTAGAGCCACAGCTGTTTGGCACATTGGTCCAACAGACCCCCATGTCGCAGAAAACCAAGATGTGGGAGAGGATCATCAACAGGGTGAACGCCCAATCACCATGTCGGCGCACAAAGACCGACATCCAGAACAGGTGGTATGACGTGCGCAGGAGGGTACGGAAACTGCTGAAGCAAGACTACATCAACAGCCAACACACCGGCAGTGGCCCTCCTGCCAAGCCAATATACCTCAGGCCCTGGGAGGAGAAGGTGCGGGCCATCCTACCGCCAGTGAGCATATATGGACTAGAGGACATCCCAGAGCCTGGTGAGTACACAACAAATGTACACAATATACTGCCACAAAACACACACATCACTGTCAAGGGAGAGTCAAACCATGCACTCATAGCAATTACACAGCAACTAGAACAGAATCATCCCAAAATGTGTATGTCAGTCAGATAAACACAACACATGCCATCAAAAAAGTCACATCCAACTGTGCCAACACATGTACAAACACAACCACAACTACAGCTAGGCAGTGGCACAAATAGAACTAACACACACATCCACACATGTAGCCACCACAACAACACCAACACACAGCGAAGACCACTCAAAGGAAGGAATTCTGTGTATGCTGGCCAAGTCAGTGTAGCCAATAGCATCATGGGAGTCGCAGTCACACATATTGCCCCCCCACAACTGTCCCATCAACACCACCATGAACCATGCGCACATCACAGGGAGTGGAGAAGGACTCACAAGATGGCTGACACTGGCTACTGCTGTGAGGAGCACAAGGCCCTGCTGGCAACTGTGCACCAACAAACAGCAGGACACCACTGACTGACATCCTGAGAGACAACTTACACTCCCTGCAATGCAAGCACGTTCCATGGTGGGATATCTGGCTGGCTGGGTGGGAAGGGGGACTTGCAGCACTGACCATAGTCACCAGCACCTCCCCTCACACCCCCCCAACACAAACTCCACAGTACCCACCTGGTAGAATGCAATGCCCTCCATCCTAACACAAGATCCCACAAAGCACCACCACCCTGGGTTATGTTGTGTGAAGCACAGGGACACTCTTGGGACTCTTAGCCAAACAACTGCCAGGACAACACTCCCAGCCATCCTGTCAGCACAGCCAGCCCACCCCACAGGGAAGCAGAGTCAAAAGGAAGGAAGCATGGGCATGCTGGGAAGGGGGTGGAGGCAATAGCATGATGGGAGTCGTAGTCACAGACATTGCTCAGCCTCACAACTGGCCCATCAACACCACCCTGAACCATGCTCACATCACAGGGAGTGGAGAAGGACTCACAAGATGGCTGACACTGGCTACTGCTGTGGGGAGCACAAGGCCCTGCTGGCAACTGTGCACCAACAAACAGCAGGACACCACTGACTGACATCCTGAGAGACAACTTACACTCCCTGCAATGCAAGCACGTTCCATGGTGGGATATCTGGCTGGCTGGGTGGGAAGGGGGACTTGCAGCACTGACCATAGTCACCAGCACCTCCCCTCACACCCCCCCCCAACACAAACTCCACAGTACCCACCTGGTAGAATGCAATGCCCTCCATCCTAACACAAGATCCCACAAAGCACCACCACCCTGGGTTATGTTGTGTGAAGCACAGGGACACTCTTGGGACTCTTAGCCAAACAACTGCCAGGACAACACTCCCAGCCATCCTGTCAGCACAGCCAGCCCACCCCACAGGGAAGCAGAGTCAAAAGGAAGGAAGCATGGGCATGCTGGGAAGGGGGTGGAGGCAATAGCATGATGGGAGTCGTAGTCACTGATATTGGTCACCCCCACAACTGTCCCATCAACACCACCCTGAACCATGCTCACATCACAGGGAGTGGAGAAGGACTCACAAGATGGCTGACACTGGCTACTGCTGTGGGGAGCACAAGGCCCTGCTGCCAACTGTGCACCAACAAACAGCAGGACACCACTGACTGACATCCTGAGAGACAACTTACACTCCCTGCAATGCAAGCACGTTCCATGGTGGGATATCTGGCTGGGTGGGTGGGTGGGTGGGAAGGAGGTCTGGCTGTCAACCAAACACAATCAATGCAGACCATGTTCACACCCCAGAGAAAACATAGAAATGCCCAAATAATGCAGGACAATGTGCCACACCAATATCAACCCCTGACTGTGACGACTTAGGACAATACAATGTACAGGCCCGCACCCCGAGGCACAGTCACAACTGTCAGGTGTGTCAACCACTGATGCCTGCAGAAACATGACATACATTGTTTGTGTCTCCCAAAAACAGGTGATGATAGGGACACAGCAGCAGACGCTGAGGAGTCCCAGTCCCAGGCTCAAGAGGATGCCGAGCTCACTGGCGTCAGTACAGCCTCTGTCCTCCTCGGACGATGAACAACCTGGCACATCCGGTGCAAGTCAACATGCTGCACCAGCAGGACCACCAGCTGCAGCACCAGCAGGTCCACCAGCTGCACCCCTGCACCCACCCCTCCAACGACTGTCACCACGAATACCATCCCTGCCGACATGGACAGAATAAGGAACAACACCAGCGCAGTGACCCTGGACCAACCTGGGGCCATGGACACCACCACCACCACCAACCCCCAAGGTGGACCAGGGTTATCTGTGCGTGCAACTGCACACACTGCACATGTCAGCAGGGGTGGTGGGAGGGTGGGAGACAGAGGTCGCTGCTTGCAGACGTTGCTGGTGTGCATGAAGACCCACAACTGGTACGCATAGCTGATGCGTACCAGTCCAGCACCGGAGAGCTCAGCCAGGTAGTGGGGCTCCTCAGAGACATCAAACAGCAGCAGGCTGCCCATCATGCCCGCTTGGACTCCCACATGTCCCACGTGGAGTCACACATGTCACGTGTGGACTCACACATGTCACGTGTGGACTCCCACATGACCCGCGTGGAGTCCAAGTGGGATGTACTACATGAGATGACGGCGGTGCACAGGGACATTTTACAATGCCTCCGCCAGATGAACAGCAACCAGTCCACACCTCCCTGTGTGCCAACAACATCTGGTACCGAACAAACTGCAACTGCCACAGGGAGGGAGGAGGACTCTGGCGGAGAGTCCCCTGCACCGCAGCAGCCTGCACTTGAGGGCCCCCCAAGAAGAGGGGTCGTCCGAGGAGGGGAAAGTGAGAGGCTGATGGCCAAGCGCAACTCCCAGGAAGCCTGAACCTGTTCTGGATTTTCGCCTTTGTGCACAGACTGTTCACCCTGTTGATGGCAACACTACTCCCACACATTGCATGGGGAGTACAAGTTGGAACAATGTGTCAGACAACTGTGGCCCCGATACTGGGGATCCTGTCTACCTGGACTTTCTATTCATCTAGGAACTTGGGATTGCAAGATTCATGTACAGCACAATCCATCCTATGCACTATTATCACAGATGTATCACAATAAACACAATAATACACCATACTTGCCTCTGTCGTGATTCCAACGTGGGTGCTGTTATGGGGATGATGAACAGCAAAATTACACTGTGTATGCGAACTGCAACAGCAAGGACAACACAGGCATGTGAGTACAGGCAACGTGACACATATGAGGGAGACACACCACCAGGGCTACACAACACATACACACCTAGGCCATCTGACTCATTGCCTACACTGATGTTGCCAGGGAAGACGGTGCAATGCACAGACACCACACCCATTCCCAGTTGTAGTCAAGTAGCCCACAGGTGCAGTAAGCAAATGGCAGTCAAATGTGTGACCACAGACAACGCACATCACTAAGTGAAGCACAGGTTTATTACACAGTAGCAACATGCCGTAACCACTACAGATGCAAGGTAACCCCACCTGGTAGCGGGCACACAGTCAACAACTGTAGACAGAAGGAAGTCCATGGGTGTGGCGCACATCACCTGTAGGGACACAACAGCTACCAGCCTGGATGTGCAATCACGTCGTCGGTGGACACAGTTGACCAAACGAATCTGAAAGTACCCTGTGAAGGACAGAAATGACACACAGTCAAAAGCAATGCAGTACAGGACAGAACAGCAAAACTCATGCACAATACATGTTACAAGATACCCACCCAGAACCAAGTTAGCATGTCAACACTGTTGGGGAGTACAGCCCACCTGTCACCACACATCGCAACACACATCCTGTCAAGTAGCCCATGGACACACTCCAACAGCACCAGAGCACCACCCACACATCATGCCAACTCACATCATTCACATGACACCTCAGGATACTCACATTCAGCTAAAGAAGTTGGTGATGAGCTGTGTGCGGACATCACCATCACCATCATCATCATCATCGTCACTGGCATCGTGGTCCAGGCCAGGATCCTCCACAGGTGGCGGATGTTGGTCATCGTCATCCTGGATGAGAGGCAACTCCTTCCGCACTGCCAGGTTGTGGAGCATGCAGCAGACGATGATAATCTTGCACACTTTCGCAGGGGCATATGGGAGGGACCCTCCGGTCTTGTCCAGGCAGCGGAAGCGGCTCTTCAGGAGACCAAAGGTCCGCTCAATCACTCTCCTGGTCCGACCATGTGCCTCATTGTAGCGCATCTGGGCAGGTGTCACAGGGTTCCTGAGGGGTGTCAGCAACCACGGCATGTTGGGGTATCCCGAGTCACCTACGGACAGACAAGTGCACATCAGCTGACTTGGAAAAGTGGGCGGAATACTACAGATCAGATCACACACAATGGCACAAAGTCAGTACACACCGACAAGCCAGGCACGCTGGTTCTGCATCTGTGCCATCAACCTGGGGATGCGACTACTCCTCATCACAAAGGCATCGTGTGCTGAACCAGGGAAACGGGCACACACGTGTGTGATGGTCATGTCTGCAAGACACACCACCAGTGCATTGACCGAGTGGTAGTGCTTGCGGTTCCTGTAGGCCTGCTCCTGGGCCTGTGGTGGTACCAAAGCCACATGTGTCCCATCAATGGAGCCAATGACATGCGGCATCCTCCCCAGGGCATAAAAGTCACTCTTCACGTCAGTGAGTCGTCGCAGTCTAGGGAAATAGATGTACCGGTTCAGGAAGAGCAACATTGCCGCCAAGAAATCGCGGAGCACACGGCTGAACATGGTCTGTGACATCCCACCAGCAGACGCCACAGTATGTTGGAAGGTACCGGTGGCAAAGAAGTGTAGGGCTGCCATCACCTTCACCTTGGGGGTCAGCGCTGTAGGATACGGCCGGCCAGGCTGCAAATGTGGGGACAACTGCACTGCAAAATCTTCAATCAGCTGCCTGGTGAAGCGGTACCGTCGGATGCTGTCCCGTTCCACCATCGTTGCCAGGTCTGGGAATGGCCGATGGACAGCAGGAGCCCTGCAGTGCAGAGGAGAAGTAAGCAAGATCGTCAGTCACCCCACATATGCGGCATTGAACACACTCAAGATCCCAACATACATCATCATGAGGCACAACTACATGAAGTGTGCAGTACCGGAACGACATGTATGGTACATACATGGCCAACATCTGTCAACACGGTCCTACAGGTGGCATCAATTTGTCCCAGGTTGGCCCATTGGATATCATGATGCTGTGTCACAGTCACCCCCCAGTGACATGTGAGGACAGATGTGCCCCAGGCACCACAGCTCAACGACAGGCACATTCCCAGGGACCCTGTAATGCCACATGGACACTGGCATCACCTGGAGTATCATGTGTACACCACAACAAAACAAACATGACCCCCACAGGTAGTGGCCACACTTGCCATGGCAGGAGAGCCATGGACGTCTGTGACACACACGCACAACATCAGAGTCCATGCAAACACAACGTGGATGTGGAGACTGTCTCCCATTGTGCACATGAAATCTGAGACATTGTAAACACTACATGCACAAAGACTGTGGAGGGCCATCACTATTGTGCCACTGGGACACCCTGGCTCAAACATACCGTCCCACATGGGACTCACGGGGTATGTGACATGACATACACAAACACCACTGTGAAATGTGACCATGGCACATGCACAGATATGAACAGTTGCACATCACAGTGGTCACGTACACGTAACACCCAGGATCCTGTCCCCATGAACACGTGCACAGCCTGGGGGTGGCTGCCCACAGGTGACACCCACAGGACAACATGTACACCAACATACACACAATAGGAAATGCAGCCTTACATGCCTTATGATAAGGTTTGGACAGGCTGTCGTGATGTAGGTGTGCCCCTCACTCCCTGGGAGCTATCTGTGGCTGGCATATGTCCATCTGAGACAGGCATGCTGACATATGCAAGTCACATGTACAGTGATGCGTTGAACAGCAATGGACCGATCGGTGCCTCCGGCCGGCCCATTGCTTTCAATGTGTGCGGGTACGCGTTGTACCCCTGTGCGCGTTGTACTGCAATGGACCGATCGGTGCCTCCGGCCGGCCCATTGCTTTCAATGTGTGCGGGTACGCGTTGTACCCCTGTGCGCGTTGTACTGCAATGGACCGATCGGTGCCTCCGGCCGGCCCATTGCATTCAATGTGTGCGGTGCAGCGTTGTACCCCTGTGCGCGTTGTACTGCAATGGACCGATCGGTGCCTCCGGCCGGCCCATTGCTTTCAATGTGTGCGGGTACGCGTTGTACCCCTGTGCGCGTTGTACTGCAATGGACCGATCGGTGCCTCCGGCCGGCCCATTGCTTTCAATGTGTGCGGTGCAGCGTTGTACCCCTGTGCGCGTTGTACTGCAATGGACCGATCGGTGCCTCCGGCCGGCCCATTGCATTCAATGTGCGCGGTGCAGCGTTGTACCCCTGTGCGCGTTGAACTGCAATGGACCGATCGGTGCCTCCGGCCGGCCCATTGCTTTCAATGTGTGCGGGTACGCGTTGTACCCCTGTGCGCGTTGTACAGCAATGGACCGATCGGTGCCTCCGGCCGGCCCATTGCTTTCAATGTGCGCGGTACGCGTTGTACCCCTGTGCGCGTTGAACAGCAATGGACCGATCGGTGCCTCCGGCCGGCCCATTGCTTTCAATGTGTGCAGGTACGCGTTGTACCCCTGTGCGCGTTGTACTGCAATGGACCGATCGGTGCCTCCGGCCGGCCCATTGCTTTCAATGTGTGCGGGTACGCGTTGTACCCCTGTGCGCGTTGTACTGCAATGGACCGATCGGTGCCTCCGGCCGGCCCATTGCTTTCAATGTGTGCGGGTACGCGTTGTACCCCTGTGCGCGTTGTACCTCAATGGACCGATCGGTGCGCACCCATTGACAATGGGCTTGCCTGGCAACGGACGCGTTTTCGAATATTCGAACGAGTCGGTTGCTGGAAAATCAGTTGGTCACCCACAACAATGTTGCAAAATCATGTATGTCATGAAGTTGAAATTTTGAAGGATGCTGTGGGCGTGTTTTGGTGCTGCTATTCCATGGATTGGCCAGATTCAGAAGATGCAAACGACTTGGACCTATCACTTTGGACACAAGGGACAGTATCTGCCTCTCCAGCACATATATATTGCTGGCTGTTCCCCTGAGAGCCCACTTGCCTGCACTACATGCTCCAGGACGACATCTGCCACTGCACTGCTGCTGTCTCTGCCCCTCTGGACCCTGCAATGGCACGTACTGTGGAGAGAGCCCCAGCCTTCAGCCTTGAAGAGAACCAGGCCCTGCTGGACAGCCTACTTCCACAGTACAGCAAGCTGTATGGGACACCAGGGGAGCAGGTGAGTGTTCTGTGCACTGCCTTTCTGAATGTGCATTTTGTCTGACTAGCAAGGCTGAGAGTCAGCACACCACTGGCTAGCAGGCTCACTGAGTAGTTGTCACCCCCATAGTGTGTAGTGACTTGCACTGGACAGGTATGGTGCAGTGACAGTGCTTCTGAACAGGGTTTTACTCCCCATGCAATGATACCATGTAGTGACTTCTGGAAAACTGTCCATGGGCAGCCGTGCACTGCCTGGGTACACCATGTGCCCCTGTGATTGCGACATGTATATGCAACTGTGTCATGCACGGATATGTTGCATGTGTAGTAATGGCCTTATCACTTTGTCATCCTGACAGGCTTCTGCCCATCGGAAGCATGAGATCTGGAAGGACATCGTACGGGCTGTCCGGTCCGTGGGGGTCTACAAGCGCCGGATCCGCAACTGCCAAAAGAGGTGGCAGGACCTTCGGGGCTGGACCCGGAGGATTGCACGGGTCCAGCTGAAGCTGTCGCCTCCTCGCAGGAGGGGCGGAACACGGACCCTGACCCCCACATGCTCAGGATCCTGGCGGTGGTCTTTCCAGACCTGGATGGGCAGCTGAAGGCCAGAGAGCAGCAAGGAGGGGGTGAGTCAAAGACTGCACTGTGTACTCTGTCTAACATGCTATGTGCCCTCCTCGGGCCAGGTTGAACTGCCACAGTACAGCAGTCATGTTGTCCAGGAGCCATGTCCCTCTATTGTGCACTGCCCACTCCTCATCTGATACCCAGGTGTGGCCCTTACATGCAGGGAATTCTGTCACTTAGGACTGTGTCCTTGCACTTTGCTTGACTCAAGGTGGGAGACAGCATCTGTTTCCCTGACTCTGTGGTGGGCATCATGGGTGGGTCCATTGCTTACACAATGCCTGTATTCTGACATGTATTCAGCGTGTTACTTTGATCTGTGGTCCAATTGCTGAGCTGATCCACCACATGTGGCTGGGGTACCTGGCACACACCCAAGCTGCGGGTGGGAACAATGTTTGGGCCCCAGGAGTATGTATATGACGTGTGTCACACATACTTAGCCAGCTGCCTACAGTCCAGGGCTCATCCCTCATTCATGTGGGGCTGGACAGTCATGCCTACTCCAGGCCATACAATACACTCTGTACTCCCACTCCCGTGTATCAGAGGACACATTGTGCACAGTGATTTGACCCCTCAGGTGTCTGCCTCTGTGTCAGTGTGCTGTGGATTAGTCGCCAGGACTGCTGTGGAGTTTCTTGGTAGGGGCTCAGCATGCCACTGGAGATGTGACCATAGGAGACGATACTTGTGTGACACATAGGTGTCTGATCAGCTGCCCATGCAGACTGGGGCATGTAAATGTGAAGTTCAGGCAGCTGTTCCCCATGCACAGCAGAGTGTGAGGGGCTCAGGTTCAGAGGGTAGTGTCACAGGTCTCCCATATGTCCAATAGGTATGACCTGGACAGATGAGGGTTAAGAGGATGTGTTGTGGGGGATGTACATGTGCACTTGTGCAGCTCCAGGACTTGCATTCCCCATGACCTACTATTGTGACACAGTGCAGAGTGTTGTTGTCTGGCTGCAAAGTCATACATCACTGAGACAGTGATGTATGACTTTGCAGTCATGCCTCCGCCATGGCATGTGTCTACTGATTGGTGATCCTGCAGGGGAGTGACATGTGCTACATGCACACCATAGTGGCGCTGGCTATCAGGACATGGGTGCATCATGGTGTCTGTCGCTGGTATGCATCACATGCATTTCCTATTTGACTCTGGGCATCCCTTACATCCGTAAACCTGTACTGACTCAGTGGCAAGAGCTGTGATGTGTCCACACCGTGTCCTCTGCACTGTCCAACTACTGTGTACTTGGTGCATGTGTCAACACTGGGGTGTTGAATCCAACAGACACCAGACAGATGGGTGCAAGGCCATGTGGGATGTGAGTGCCATGCTTGGCATCAGACTGACAATTGACTTCTCCTGTTCAATTAGTGCACTTTTAGCAATGTACAACTAATGATGCCAGGGCTTGCTCTGTGATGTGCTGTGCTCACAGTGGTGTGTGCGTTATGTGCAGGTGACTGATGTCTGTCTGTTTCCCCATTGTTTGCAGATACATCCACGGCCACGGAAGGGGACAGCTCCACGGACCAGGAGGAGCCGGAGAGCCAGACTGGGTCAGCAGCCGAGGAGTGGTCGGAGGGAGCCAGTGGCACGGAGGGCGAGGGGAGCCACACCGAGGAGTCCTCAGCAGCATCCACCTCAGCTGAGGACCAGAGCAACTCGGAGGATGACTCCCTTGTGGAGGCGGGTGTCAGCACCCACCACACCCCAGCTAGTGTTGCTGTCCCCGCCACCACCAGCACCACCACCGCCCTCCCATCGGCTCCCATTCCCCAGGTCCGTGGAGGCTCCCATGTCCGGGAGCGTGTCTCCTTTGGGCCAGGCACCGCACCCCCTGCCCCTGTGTCCCCTGCTGCCCTGAGTGAGGAGTCTGTGTACCTCCTTCGCCAGCTCCATGTAGGGCAGACAGCCATGCTGAGTGTCCTCCATGCGCACACCGCGCTGTTGACTCAGCTGGTGTCGTTCATGGAGGGCATCTCATCGGGCATGTCTGACCTACAGAGGGGCAATAGGTCCATGGACTCCTCCCTGACGGCAGCAGTGTCCCTCCTCAAACGGTCCCTCACCCCTCCTGCCTCTGCTCCATCCACACTCCCCAGCACCTTACCCATCCCAGGCACACACACACTGGCACAGGCACACACCAGCACACACACATCCAGCACACTGACACACACGCCAATGACAAAACGCACACGCACGCACATTCAGGGGACTGAAGCCAGACTCACAGGGGATGGGGCCCTGGAACACACACACGCATCCACATGCACTGCGCAGTCCTCAGTTCCCTCTCCCTCCAAAGCACCCTCCCTTGCCTCACCTGCAACCCCAAAGTCACAGCAGCTCTTCCTCTGTGACCTCGGCCTCTTCCCCA